>CAJDSM010059240.1:18080-30534 GCA_903981925.1 Ostrea lurida | reverse complement strand
AATGTGTCTGCCTTTGCCTTTTATATCGAATATGTCTGCCTTTTATAACGAATGTGTCTGATAAAAGGCAGACACATCGATATAAAAAAGGCAGACACATTCGATATAATAAAATAAGACAACACATTCATATAAAAGGCAGACACATTCCAGACACATTCGTTATTAAAGCAGACATATTCGATATAAGAAGCAAAGACAGACACATTCGTATTAAAAGGCAGACACATTCATATAAAAGGCAGACCACATTCGATACAAAAAGCAGATCACATCGATATAAAAAAAAAAAACCAGACACATCGTTATAGGAATGCAGACACATTTGATTAAAAGGCAGAACCACATTCGAAAAAAGGCAAAGGCAGACACATCGAATAAAAGGCAAAGCAGGACACATTCGATATAAAAGGCAAAGACAGACACATTCGATATAAAAGGCAGACACATTCGATATAAAAGGCAGAACATTCGTCTATTACAAGGCAGAACATTCATATAAAAAATATATAAAGACAACAACATTCGTTATAAAAGGCGGACACATTCATAAATAAGCAAGGAAGACACATTCATATAAAAGGCAAAGAACAGACACATCATATAAAAGGCAGACACTTCTTATAAAGGCAGACACATCATATAAAGCAACACATTCGATAAAAATATAAAAGGACAGTCCAATTCGAATAAAAAACAGACACATTTAAGTTATAAAAGGGCAGACACATCGAATAAAAGGCAGACACATCGATATAAGGTAGAACTCACGGATTGGTTGGCCCTGGACTGTTGATATTTAACATTGTGAATTATTTCCAATTTTTAAACGAATTTTTTTCGCAAAAAAGTTCTATCCAAAATGAATCTAAAGTTTAAAGTGTTACAAAATATACAAAACCTTATTAAAAGTTCTATTTCACAGTCAAAGCCGTGAAGCCTAAAAATAGTTTTGTAATGGAAAAAATTTAAAATAAATCTATATTTTGATCTGATGATCGAATAAAATCTAAATTATTCACTTCGATTAAATAGTATTCACAAGGGAAATAAACATAACCATATTTCTTCTGATGGGATTTTTTCTATCTAATGGGAAAAAATCAATCATTTATCAGTAATCAAACACTTATTAAAATTCTAAATTTTTCCAATTCCTTGTTTGGTCCATAAAAGAACAAAGGCGCAGAAATCATGAACCTTATCTAATACCTTGGAGCCAGCGCACTGTACATGGTTACCCGTGTCCAACGCACGTGCCGTATTTTTTAAACAGGGAAAGTCTGCACACGTCACCTCTGCAATTGAAACATACGGCGTAGGATTTCGCCTCATCTCTGATAAGTGCTGAGATATTTAGTTTCTGGTATTTATTAAAAATAGAAAAACCTAACTTGTAGCAGTCTTTTGTTTGATCCGTGGACACTTGCACGCCATCGTTGAAGAGGTCGACACACCTCCGCCGAAGACAGTAACGCCCCGCAGTCATCATCGTCTGTTGAGAGACCAATCAATTGACGTTGTAAACCAACAATGTAGACATAAATCACAGACATCCAATGAAAGAAGCAGGTCAATCAAAACGATATAGTTGTAAATTATGCAAGAATAGTCCTATGCATGCGATCCAGATTCTGGCGAAAGGGCCCGCCCTTTGAAAAGTTGGCCTGCTATAGTCGCGGCTAGAGTCTAGAATTAAGCCCAAGTGGGGGCCCAGGCGAAAGCCCCCGCGAATTCTGGGTTTAAGGCTTTAAAGTCATTTAGGGGTTTATTAGCTATCTAATTCTATACATAATGAATTTGGTCGCCAGAAAGGGTTGGCCCGCCCTGTCCCCCCCCCCCCCTCTAAAATCCGCCACTGCATGTAAAAGAGTAGCCAAGAATTGTGTCCGTTTTTATTCTTATTATATAAGGAAATCCTTATAGGCGATTGCCTGAAACCCATTGCACGAAGGACAACGCCTTAAAAATGTCACCTACGAGAACTGAACAGTTTTCTTCGAAATTGAAGCCAGGTGCCACCGTTGTTGCATAAACATTTTAGATAAATGTTATGTAACTACGATTGATGTTTAAAGATGTTATCCAGGCGAAATTTTCTGATATGTTTAACTGCATTGTCAATTTATACTTTCATTGAGCTACGACGTATCTCTTCTCATTACCCCGTAATTCAGAATGGGAAATTTGTCGTGATTTGCGACGAAGTTAATCCATATGCAAAGGTGAAATAATATCAACTTTAAAAAGTTCCCATAGAGAATAGGCAAAAAAGCCCTTGCACGCAAGTGTTCAGGATCCATATTTACAAACGTAGACTAGACGTAAACGGTAGATTACGTCGACTAAGATGAAGATTACGAACTCTAGAATTATTACAAACCGTTACTAACTTATGAATTCTTAAATGTACGAGCTGGACGAACGCGTGCGCAGGGCTATTTCACTTCGAAGCGGAGAACTTTTCCTAAACAAGTATAGGCTCATTATTGCTTAAAATGACACAAAACACAAATCCTTATCAGAATGCACCGAAATAGCAGTGCTTATACCTTTCAATTATGGTCTACCGTATGTCGATCAACTGTGCAATATTATGGAAGATTCGTCAAATGAACCGCAGGACAACTTGACCTGTGAATCCGGGGCTGGAAGATTGCAATTAGATCGCATTACCGACAGTAAGTGAACGTTGGTAAAAAATCGCTTTGTATATACATTAGGTGCAAATAATTACATGACCCCTATGGAAACCGAACGATTCGTGAGTGACAACTTACACATGTCTTGGATCTTTTGAAAGAATTGCACATGACGTGTTGGTTTATACTCTACCAGTTTACATGTACACGTGCCCATATTACAACTATACATTAAACCCAATGCCTTTGTATACATGTAAACTCACAGACCATATTTGAAATTCTATTAAAATAGCCATTTTTTTTTTATTCACGACTGCGGAAAGACAACAGGCGTTGCTACATGCACTATATACACACATTCAAAAGAAAATATCAGTGAAAATTTAGGACCATAATAAAATAGTGTAACAATAACAAATCAATCTTCAGCAGAACAAAAAATATTCAAAACACAGTTTCATTTACAAATAGTGATAAAAAATAATCTTATATTGAGTGAGCAGGTATCAAGAATTTGACGGTTAAAACTGATAAAAGATTCGACTAAATCTCGATAAAACTGCACATCACTCGAAAAAATATAAGATTTATTTCTTTTTCATTTAATTTATATTGCAAACAAAATAATGTTCAAAAGCACATAATTGTTGTACATGATCGAAAAATCACCTCAATTCTAAAAATTTGTTTTTTAAAACAAAACAAGAATCATCTACTAGGTAATCACTTACAAATAAAATTAAATTAATAAAAGCAAAATTTACCTTAGTAAAATTATATAGAATAATCCATATCAAATAAGTGGTATAGAGATGTAGTAATATGATAATAATTTAGAATACTAGATATCAAATCACTGACTCATGGCTTTATTTTTCCAAAGTTCAAATGGTAAAGAAATATTGCCAAACAGACAACAGTATTCCTTGATGGAAATGTTTTCCTGTTTCCTTCTCCCTGAAGGTCTCTCCTATTTGTCTCAGTTAGGATTAGATGCAAATACAGTTCTACATACATGTTTGGAAGCATCATACTTACATAGTGACATTTATTTACTTTAGTAGTCTGTACATATCATTCAGGGTTCGAAATCACATATAAAACTCGCAAAGCGAGTTAAATACTAATTTGTCATAAGAATTTTGAAACTCGCAATATATTGCCGAGTAATCTTTTCAAAAACCGTCCTTTCTGGCTTTGTCTAACACTTGTTAGAAACATTTTCATGCCTGAAATTAATGACAGCTGACAGATCTCTGTATAAAAGTTAAACAATAAACACAATTAGCTCTTTCAAGTTTTGAACAGCTTACGGTCCGTATTTCATTATTTAAAAAAATCAAACACATGAGTTTGGTCTGAAATTAAAGATTTGAACTTTAGTTTTAAATCATACTTGAAAATTTTGATTAAAATATGATACAGCAAAATTGCAAGTTGCCAAAATTGGATTCTATGCCCGCAATTACCGATACACATAGCATGAAATCTTAATGAAAACCCTTAGCCAACAACTTTACAATTCAAATTATAAAGTACCACTTAAATAAAAACACTGGAAGATAAAAAGAAAAATGGGTAATCAGAATTTTTTAGATTCGCAGATATGAGTCCCAGATATTATATGGTTGAAATCTGTATCTCAACAATTTTTACTTTTACTAGTATTTACTAACAATTAGTTCATGTTTCTTAAAGACCATGTAACAGAGTATTCAATTGCAGAAAAATAACACTGTGAAACATTCTAATACGTATTGCATATTAGGTATGCTACAACTGAGTGCCATGAAAAATCTTTGCCAAAACAAAGAAATGCCTGGTCTTCCATTTATGATTGTGTGAAAGGTAACAAGCAGAAAAAATGATCAAAATATATGGCTGGTCTGAAAAATCCAACTCTGACCCCATAGTCTTTATCTGAACATTCCATGTGAGTTTATGTTCCATCCTGTCATCATGTCATTATCACTTGGATTTTTGCCTAATCATCTCATTATTATTTCTTTTATATAGACGTTTGATACATAACCACTGTCATGGCTTTCAAGTGCCTTTATCTTCCCAATTTTAGTTTTTGGTTTTTTTGGGTAATTTTTTTTTTTTGGTCAAGTCCTTAATATCAGAAATCATTATAAACCGTATTATTTCATGAAAAAATAAGTAAAACTTGATATTTAGACTTTTAGTATATTTTCAGAAGATTCAATGCATTTCATGAAAACTGTTAGTGGTTATCAGGCATTATTTGCATGGCTGTGTACCATATCTGTCTCTATGGTGATACCCCTCTTGAAGACCACTAGTATGATCTTCTACTGATAATAATTGTTTCTATTATTACATGTAACCTTTGGTTGAATAAATATGTCTTGCGTGTTTACCAATTAACATTTTCAACTTCTTGATAATTATACTATTCCAATTCCATTCAATTTGGAATGAAAAACACTTTGGCATAAATAAAATAAAATTTTAATGTAATTTTTGGACTCGTGGGTCTTAGGCGGACGAAAAGTTTTCAAAAAACAAATTAAAATAATTCTTCTCTATAAACTGCATATCTTTAGCAGATTAATAGTATAGACCTTTACCAAAATTGTAAATTTCATGATATCTAGGATAGAGTTTTGACCCAGGTGGCCAAAAACTTGATATTATTGTAAAGTTAAATACATCTCTAATGGCTTGGAGATAATTAAAATTTTGACCTTTTCCGTTAACCAAAAATTGTAAATTTCCCATTACCAGTTTTTGTTCCATGATGAGTCAAAAGTGACTTCAAAACCATTATAGTATCAAGTCTTATCATATGAAGACTAATTACTCACTGAAGGGACCGAAAAGGTCTTGGCTGTGGGCTATTGTTGTGTTATGTGTGTTTAGTTTTATAAATTATTAATTTTTTATGTACTGATTAGATACCCCCCCCCCCCCCCCCCCATTTTTTGTCTGAAAGAATCCTAGAATGCCCTTGATTGATTTGATAAAAAGTCATTAAAAGCCGCAATAAAAAAAGTTTTAAAATTCACATTGTAAAAACGTATGATTACTAAATGTATGTATTTTAAGCATATTAGTATGTTTAATTATAAGAATACTTATATGTGGTTTACTAATAAATAATTTTGAGATGAATATCATGTTTAGGATTGTATCACTTCCTATTTCTAAAAGAATTCATATTTCATAAAAGATAACTTTAGCAAGAATTAATTTGCATATTAGCAAACAATGATCTCCCATATTTGGGAAAAGTAATTGAAAATACTTTTTCGCTAATTTGGGTTTAATATAGACGAACAGTTTACCGGTAGGTTTGAAATCATATTATTCCAAATAGGAATGGACTGGCAGCATCCTTTCCAATACAGAGTGTTGTTACAAAATTTGTGACGACCAGTAGGAAATATTATTATGTTTATTCCACGAAATATTTCAACTCTATGAAACGTCACCAATGCCAGTAAGGCTGCAAAATTAGCCTTGCTCGCACTTGGCTTAGAAGAGATCTTAGCGCCACACCTGCTTTGACCACGGGACCTCAGTTTTTCTTGTCTCATCCGAATGACGCCCATTCAGTCGCCTTTTTACCGACACCAAGGATCTGGACCTAATTCTACCTCCAAGTACCAGTAGTTACAGTAAATGGTTTATTAAAGAACCTTCAGAATGAATTTGTTTCAATCATAGGCACTTCCCACTAATTTGTAATGATAAGTCCACCCCCTATATTATAAATTTATAGTATAGAGAGCTCACATTACAAAATACATGGGACGCCTTTTGTACAAAGAGATATTGAAACTGAATGAAAAATAGTTCCATCAAAATCATACAATGTAGCACGTTGTCATAAATATGCTCGCCAAAGACTAGCCTCAGTAATTGAGCTGCACCAAACATGTATACATCATCCAAATCATGAATTTAAAAAACCATTTTAGATATAATTGGGAATATCTCTAAAATTATAAAATCTACATATTGAAAACGCAAGGTTATTGATCAAGTAAAAATTCCTAATATAATTTTGATGGAAGATACCGTAATTAAAAAAATTGTTGTCAGGATCATATCAACCATACTCAATTTACACACCAATCTCCCTGTTTTTTGAATTGTAATTGTATAATTTGTCCACTTTTATTTATTATTTTATTTATTTATTATTATTATTATTTTTTTTTTTTTTGTAAATTAATATATCTGTTGGAAATTACTTCCTTCCTCAATCTATAATAAGTTTAATAGAAATTTAAATGGTTAAGTTTGTACATTTATTTAAAAGAAATAAATGAAGCCGTGCTCGATTCCCATGTATTTCTGAATGATTTAGGATTCCACCACCACGTAAATAATAATCGGTCAAAATTTGTGAATTGTCACACCAATTGAAGATGGATCTCTAGATAAATCAATTTATCTGGACAAAATATGATTAATTGGTAATCACTAACATTCCAAAATGCATGTTGTTGTAGGTCTTTACAGAAAAAAAATTCGATAAAAATTATGCAGTCTCCATTTTCTTGCTTTATCATCGAAGTTACGACTCCGCCTTACGTGTACTAGTAGGCACACGTAAGTTACGCTATATTTTTGGCTTAGATTTACGTTACGACTGTTTAATATACCGTCCCAAACGTAAATGTTACGTACGTCTGATTTACGTCTACGTTTATACGTTCCTTAAACGAACCTGTTTCGTAAGAACCTCATATATCACCTAAAGGAGCACAGCACCCCCTTTGGCCTCACTCACATACATACCGCGTGTACCACTCGTTCGACCACATACCCTGAGTCAGAATACTTCGTGTGCGAAAAATTGTATGTCTGAACAACGTAATACCTATACAACTTTCGATACCACACAGACACGAGCTTGAGACCGAAGGACAGTTGAGTTCTGCAAAAATTTAACTCATTACATAACAGGATCATAGAATTGACAATAGATATATTTTAAGCGGGACTGTGAGATATCTAACGCTACGTACAACATCCACAGCATTCAAGTGTGTAGATGACTAGGCAGGTCTGAATCTATAGAACTGGCAATCATGTGCCAAATATGCTCTTGCGTATCTATTAAGACTAAGAAGACATTATCAGCTGAAAGCCCAATCATGTTTTAGATTTGATATCAAACGAAACTAGATAATTGAAGAATATTGCACTACACTCTATCAGGGGAGCTATTGTTGATCCAATGGTGCAAGTGTTAGTACGTACTAAAATACTTCTAGCTGGTGTTGTCTAAGGTTGGAACCGAGACCGCTATTGTTTATGCTCTGTATAAACTCAGTTCATACTAAAATCTGACTCTCTACGCTGACTATATGTCATGTCAGTGAGAGCGTGTTATGTTTAGCGGGATATTTTTATAGACCCAATGGGCTCTCTGATGTAGTGACTCATACATATACCCTTACAACCAAAAATATCTTGATAGCTGTGCGACTAATGTGACTTGTATAGGAATGTCTTCATTGAAATTTTAGAACGAGAAATTAATCTGGTGCATAACGAATTCCATCAGTCATTCGCAAACGTCAGAACATTTATCTCACATCAGGATCCACTATCCTAGCATTAAGTATAGCCTTGGTGTTTGAAGTCTCGGTATTTTAGGACAAGTGAATGAGTTTCCATTCACTGACAGTCCATGTTTTACTGTTATCGTGACGATAGAATGTTTAGGTAACGTAATCGTCTGTTATTAAGGTAACACCGTTTAACTTTTATTCGACTACGGGCCACCAGGATGTACGGTGTGACCCGGTCAGCAGATTAGATGCTGTACGTCCTCCATACGGGCACACGTATTGTCCCTACCATTTTCGACTATTGATCGGTAAGTCACGTGTTGACCTTACACTTCGATGATAGATTAATATTGTTATATTATATGCGGGATTTTAAGATTAACTTGTATTAAACTACCAATTTCTCTTACTATTTCGCAATTTATATGAAAGTAGCGGGAACATTGTAGCTCAAATTCGAAGTGTCCTGTCCATTATTTTAACTCCGAGAACACATACGTATCGAGGAATTCCAATTTCAAAATGACTAGAGATGAACATAGTAAACATAGAAGTATGGTTTTAGTATCAATATTGTTATTAAAGCTTTCAAATAATGTTGAGGAGAATGAGATTGCTTAGCACTGAAGAAATAACAGGGGCCATTAATACTCATATGCTCTTGTTTTATTAAGTTAGCTAAAACAAGTAGTAGAAGGTAGAAAGAGCAATACATACCTAAAAAGTAGAATATTTTTTTTTTTCCATGTATGTAAAAAGCTAACCAAATTTAGAATCTTCATGCAGACATCTCCAGTTGGATGTCAACGGCATAGAAACTCATATGATAAATGACATCAAATTGAACTTCATTAGATGCAATTTGACTGTGAGACCTAAATGTAGAACATACTAGCTCATGAGAGAGGCAGAGAATCGTAGAGTCAGGTCTGTGTAGTTTTAATGTCTAGATTCAACTTAATTCAGGTACTAATGCATAAGCAAATAACAATATTGATATTGAATTACTAGTTTAATTAAAACGATTTCGGGTTTTATTCATTATCATATTTTGTTCCTACTGTTCAATCGATTTGGTATGGGGTACTTGTTGAGATTATAGAAGCTCTCACTAGTTTTAACCCCTATCTTCCTTCCCCTCATTATGAATCCTGTGTGCCCTAATAGAGATGGCAGATAGTTTATATAGTTTCGGTGCAGTACTGTGACGCATGCGAGCGTTTTCCCAGACAGACCGAACCCTGCAATCTGACGGTTTATTTCAAGTTGGATATTACCGTCACATTTTTGTTTGGTAGGTTATTCTTTTCGTCGTATATATATACACTCATGAGTATTGAAGTATAATATATATAATTTTCTGCAAAGAAAAAATGCTTCGCATAGTGAAGGCCCAAGGTTGATGGGTTGATCGGCTGGAGGGAAGGGCGAGGGAGCAGGGGAGATACCCGCATGTGTCACACAATAGTAGAATCAACCTTTGATTATTATTGAGCAATGTGGCCCTCATGGCCTCTGTGATTTTTGGGTAATACAATTATAGATTTATAACATTGAAACAGTAGTGATACCTCGTATATCTATTGTATACTTATAACAAAAACATAAATAGAAACCGAAAATTAGAACCGAAGTGTAGAAAGCTCTATAGTTTCTGAGCCAAGCTAATATCTCCTAGTACTATCTTTTCACAGACGCAGCAGAGCAAAATGTCGATTTGTTTTGAAATTTCAGAGTTTTTAAATCTAGCATTGTGAATTGAACTTAATTACATTATTGTCAGGAGCAAAAAAGGCATTCCTCCTGGGGAGAGCAATATTAGATGTTATTATAGTGTGATTGTAATATTTAAATAATAATCCTATGATGTTGCACGCGACCTTTGAGGCCAGCATATCAAAATTATCTCTAGGAAATCAGCTTGACCGCGAGCCGTCAGCTCCCTTAAGATTAATTGATATTGGGTTGTGGAAGGGAATTTTTTTTTTTTTTCAAGCATTTCATTATTCTGTATAGTTTGATTACGAGTGTTAGATTATCCTGTCGTTCATATAGTAATTAGAACGGACCTACAGCCAGATCAATTAAATTTGGATTTTTCAAGCTTTGTAGTAAATTTATGTGTTCAAACCCTATTGTGACAGTATCATATAGTATTAACAGCGCCATGTTAACTGCTTTAAATAGGTACCTGGACACCACTGTAATATTACTTCAAGAAACAAATAATTTTGAGGAGTTCTGGGACAACTCCAGTCGTATGTATCATTTACCTCATAGTTTACCACTAAGTGCTACAGTTTGCGATGTATTATTACATAATCTTGTTGCCAATTACTTACCATGTGTCCTTAGACTGAATCCACAATGTATGAGGATATTTGTGAGCGTAAATGCGTCAAATACAAGAAGGTTAGATGGGTAGAATGAGTTTAGTATACATATATCGTTAAAAAAGTGACTATGAGACGGGGGTATTGGCTATTGCTAAGATTAAGGAATCTGTCAATTAAATATAAAAATAACGTTGTGTATGAAAGTTTTGTTAATCAGAACGAGCAGTCTTATTAAGAACTACTAAGTCAAACAACTAAATGACAAAAGCAGTGTAAGAGTTCTTGTTCTTAAATGTTGTCGCGAAAAAAATAACTCAAGATCTTGACGTGACATAATATGCATTTATCTAGTACATTTGAAGATTTTTATTTTCATACCTATGTGGGTATTTTGATGCTAAATCACGTTAGCGCGTATGCTGTTAGTTACTTTTCTTAGTGGGCTCGACGTTTGATGACCTTAATGAAATAACTCAATGTTAGGTAATTTGTATATCCAAGTCTTTCTTGACCATTCTCGTACATTGATACACGAACTTTAAACCATAAAAATAATGACCAGCGTTTAAATCACTTCTACAGGTTATGAAGGGAACATAAATAACCGACTAAGGATACATAATCGCTCTAGATATCTACCGCGCTTAAAAAACAACTCATTTTGCTGACTAAAGCGTGTTTCTTTCCAAAGGCTAATATTAAGGCATCCAGAATCATGGAAATCTCACACACAAACATGGTAATTAGAAGTGACAAAAGACGATGGAACGGTCAACTGAATTAGTTAACCACTTAGGTGTAGGATAGTACCATAAGTTTTATTGTTACCCTCTCAAACTTGTGTGGGGTACATGCATGCCCCAGAACATGACGTCAATCAAAGTAGATTTTGTCGTTGATTATTCATTCGTATATAAAATAAGCCAGAATGTAGCGTGCCAACAAAAAGATTTGGATGACAGATGCTTACTATATACTTTAATAGAGGAATTGAACTTTGTGTTGTGCTCTGTAGGTTGGGGTGTGTAAACAATTTACGTAGCCCAATGATAGTTGATAGATTAAAGATGTCTCATTAATAAGAGATTTGGTTATCATGTATGCGCGCAAAGGATGAGGTGAGGTTAGTCAGTGAGCTTATTACAATGGAATACCACACAAGAACCATGAGACTTTTTCTCCGCCCAAAGGATAAGTTTGGCATTCTGGTGCCTTGAGCGTCTCAGGTTGACGGATGATCGCTTCTCGAATATACGACCTACATCCGATCTTTTGATGTACGTCGAGCGTTGACTTGAAGCAGTTCTCTAGCCCAGGGGGGGTTTGAACCTTTTTTTGCTTCCATGGCCGCCGATTGACGTCTCTCTTCTTTGTGCGTCTGTCACCAACGCTTGAGTGCGTGTTAGAGCATTTTTAGCATGACATGTTTTTCGCGGTCATGGACCTGACCTGTCTTTCTCTCGTAGTTCACAGACCTGAGTGACACTAACTCTATTTGCCGCCTATTCAATCGACAGAACACTTTACTTGGTGGCGCTGTTACAACCAATGATAGAGTTATATTTATGCTGGAATCTGGGTCGCGGTTGGATATTGAGAGAGGCAACATGAACCCTAGAATTCTCGGGTATACTGACCTGAAGTGTCCTGCACCCCATGTGGGCATCTTGATGGATGGCTCCGGTGTGGGAACGCAACACGACCTAATAGGGTTCTCTACGTACCTGGTGGATTTTGATGGGACCCCGGGAATGGACCTACCTTGATATCCGCGATATCTGACACAGATATCGGTTGGTATTGTGCTGATGGCCTCGATGACCTGACCTGGTTCTCCGACAATTAATTGTTAAATCCACCGCGATAACTGGTGATTCACGATTCCACAATGTCTCATGTCTGGTGTTTGCAGTCTGATTCG
>CAJDSM010059240.1:4329-18055 GCA_903981925.1 Ostrea lurida | reverse complement strand
CTGCCTTTTATATCGAATGTGTCTGCCTTTGATAACGCTACAAATTGTAATGATATCCTTTTTCCCCTGAACGCTTTGCATTTCTAAATACTGTGGAATCATAATTGTTCGTGGGGGACCAATGTACGTGGATTTCGTGGGTCACTCTTACCCACGAATTAACATCCCCACGAACATGTTTTATTTTCCTTTTATTCTTTATAAATATTATGCCGTTCGCATTATTATGAAATTATCCACGAAATTACGTCCCCACAAATCAGCTAAATTTTGTTTACCCGCGAACACTGCCCCCACGAATTAAAATGATTCCACAGTAGTGCCCCTAGCTAGCTAGCTAGATAGATAGACACAATTATGTCTATCTTAGCGGCTGGGAATTCGGAGAAAAATAAGTCTAAGTTTAAGAATTATTTAAATAGCATATATGTATTCTATTTTCAGGATTTCAAAGTTGTCCCAGCAGTTATCGGCTCTATAGGAGGGATAGTCTTGGCGTTTACAACAGCGGGCTGTTGCTGGTTCTTCCTGTTTGCAGCCAAGAGGCCAGATTCAAGGGAGAAGAAGAAGAGAAGAGTAGCGCCGGAAGACCTTCATATGACACAAAATGAGGACTCGGCTGTAGCCCATACAACGCAAGACAAATAAAGGAACATAGGGAAAGAAAATGACCAACAGGCATATTTTCTTGTTCCTTTATTGTCTTGCGTATGTATGGGCTAGCAGCCGAAGTCCTCATTTTGCTGTCATAATGAAAGTCTTCGGCGCTACTCTTCTCTTCTTCTTCCCTAATCTGGGCCTCTTGGCTGCAAACAGGAAAACCAAAACAAAACAGCCCCTTTGTAAACGCCAAAGACTATCCTCCTATAGAGCCATAACCTGCTGGACAACTTGAAATCCTAAAAATAGAATACATATATGCTATTTAAAAAATTTCTGAAAACTTAACTATTTTCTCCGAATTCCCAGCCGCTAAATAGACATAATTGTTCACTAATCTAGCTTACTAGCTAGGTGCACTACTGTGAATCATTTTAATTCGTGGGGCAGTGTCGCGGGGTAAACAAAATTAAGCTGATTTGGGGGACCGTAATTTCGTGGGCATTAAATTTCATAATAATGCGAACGCAATAATATTTATAAAGAATAAAAGAAAATAAAAAATCATGTTCGTGGGGATGTTAATTCGTGAGGTAAGAGTGACCCACGAAAATCCACGTACATTGCCCCCACGAACAATATCATCCACAGTATTTTAGAAAATGCAAAGCGTTCAGGGAAAAAGGGATATCATTTACAATTTGTACTTATCAAAGGCAGACACATTCGATAATAAAAGGCAGACACATCGATATAAAAAAGGCAGACACATTCGATATAATAAAATAAGACAACACATTCATATAAAAGGCAGACACATTCCAGACACATTCGTTATTAAAGCAGACATATTCGATATAAGAAGCAAAGACAGACACATTCGTATTAAAAGGCAGACACATTCATATAAAAGGCAGACCACATTCGATACAAAAAGCAGATCACATCGATATAAAAAAAAAAAACCAGACACATCGTTATAGGAATGCAGACACATTTGATTAAAAGGCAGAACCACATTCGAAAAAAGGCAAAGGCAGACACATCGAATAAAAGGCAAAGCAGGACACATTCGATATAAAAGGCAAAGACAGACACATTCGATATAAAAGGCAGACACATTCGATATAAAAGGCAGAACATTCGTCTATTACAAGGCAGAACATTCATATAAAAAATATATAAAGACAACAACATTCGTTATAAAAGGCGGACACATTCATAAATAAGCAAGGAAGACACATTCATATAAAAGGCAAAGAACAGACACATCATATAAAAGGCAGACACTTCTTATAAAGGCAGACACATCATATAAAGCAACACATTCGATAAAAATATAAAAGGACAGTCCAATTCGAATAAAAAACAGACACATTTAAGTTATAAAAGGGCAGACACATCGAATAAAAGGCAGACACATCGATATAAGGTAGAACTCACGGATTGGTTGGCCCTGGACTGTTGATATTTAACATTGTGAATTATTTCCAATTTTTAAACGAATTTTTTTCGCAAAAAAGTTCTATCCAAAATGAATCTAAAGTTTAAAGTGTTACAAAATATACAAAACCTTATTAAAAGTTCTATTTCACAGTCAAAGCCGTGAAGCCTAAAAATAGTTTTGTAATGGAAAAAATTTAAAATAAATCTATATTTTGATCTGATGATCGAATAAAATCTAAATTATTCACTTCGATTAAATAGTATTCACAAGGGAAATAAACATAACCATATTTCTTCTGATGGGATTTTTTCTATCTAATGGGAAAAAATCAATCATTTATCAGTAATCAAACACTTATTAAAATTCTAAATTTTTCCAATTCCTTGTTTGGTCCATAAAAGAACAAAGGCGCAGAAATCATGAACCTTATCTAATACCTTGGAGCCAGCGCACTGTACATGGTTACCCGTGTCCAACGCACGTGCCGTATTTTTTAAACAGGGAAAGTCTGCACACGTCACCTCTGCAATTGAAACATACGGCGTAGGATTTCGCCTCATCTCTGATAAGTGCTGAGATATTTAGTTTCTGGTATTTATTAAAAATAGAAAAACCTAACTTGTAGCAGTCTTTTGTTTGATCCGTGGACACTTGCACGCCATCGTTGAAGAGGTCGACACACCTCCGCCGAAGACAGTAACGCCCCGCAGTCATCATCGTCTGTTGAGAGACCAATCAATTGACGTTGTAAACCAACAATGTAGACATAAATCACAGACATCCAATGAAAGAAGCAGGTCAATCAAAACGATATAGTTGTAAATTATGCAAGAATAGTCCTATGCATGCGATCCAGATTCTGGCGAAAGGGCCCGCCCTTTGAAAAGTTGGCCTGCTATAGTCGCGGCTAGAGTCTAGAATTAAGCCCAAGTGGGGGCCCAGGCGAAAGCCCCCGCGAATTCTGGGTTTAAGGCTTTAAAGTCATTTAGGGGTTTATTAGCTATCTAATTCTATACATAATGAATTTGGTCGCCAGAAAGGGTTGGCCCGCCCTGTCCCCCCCCCCCCCTCTAAAATCCGCCACTGCATGTAAAAGAGTAGCCAAGAATTGTGTCCGTTTTTATTCTTATTATATAAGGAAATCCTTATAGGCGATTGCCTGAAACCCATTGCACGAAGGACAACGCCTTAAAAATGTCACCTACGAGAACTGAACAGTTTTCTTCGAAATTGAAGCCAGGTGCCACCGTTGTTGCATAAACATTTTAGATAAATGTTATGTAACTACGATTGATGTTTAAAGATGTTATCCAGGCGAAATTTTCTGATATGTTTAACTGCATTGTCAATTTATACTTTCATTGAGCTACGACGTATCTCTTCTCATTACCCCGTAATTCAGAATGGGAAATTTGTCGTGATTTGCGACGAAGTTAATCCATATGCAAAGGTGAAATAATATCAACTTTAAAAAGTTCCCATAGAGAATAGGCAAAAAAGCCCTTGCACGCAAGTGTTCAGGATCCATATTTACAAACGTAGACTAGACGTAAACGGTAGATTACGTCGACTAAGATGAAGATTACGAACTCTAGAATTATTACAAACCGTTACTAACTTATGAATTCTTAAATGTACGAGCTGGACGAACGCGTGCGCAGGGCTATTTCACTTCGAAGCGGAGAACTTTTCCTAAACAAGTATAGGCTCATTATTGCTTAAAATGACACAAAACACAAATCCTTATCAGAATGCACCGAAATAGCAGTGCTTATACCTTTCAATTATGGTCTACCGTATGTCGATCAACTGTGCAATATTATGGAAGATTCGTCAAATGAACCGCAGGACAACTTGACCTGTGAATCCGGGGCTGGAAGATTGCAATTAGATCGCATTACCGACAGTAAGTGAACGTTGGTAAAAAATCGCTTTGTATATACATTAGGTGCAAATAATTACATGACCCCTATGGAAACCGAACGATTCGTGAGTGACAACTTACACATGTCTTGGATCTTTTGAAAGAATTGCACATGACGTGTTGGTTTATACTCTACCAGTTTACATGTACACGTGCCCATATTACAACTATACATTAAACCCAATGCCTTTGTATACATGTAAACTCACAGACCATATTTGAAATTCTATTAAAATAGCCATTTTTTTTTTATTCACGACTGCGGAAAGACAACAGGCGTTGCTACATGCACTATATACACACATTCAAAAGAAAATATCAGTGAAAATTTAGGACCATAATAAAATAGTGTAACAATAACAAATCAATCTTCAGCAGAACAAAAAATATTCAAAACACAGTTTCATTTACAAATAGTGATAAAAAATAATCTTATATTGAGTGAGCAGGTATCAAGAATTTGACGGTTAAAACTGATAAAAGATTCGACTAAATCTCGATAAAACTGCACATCACTCGAAAAAATATAAGATTTATTTCTTTTTCATTTAATTTATATTGCAAACAAAATAATGTTCAAAAGCACATAATTGTTGTACATGATCGAAAAATCACCTCAATTCTAAAAATTTGTTTTTTAAAACAAAACAAGAATCATCTACTAGGTAATCACTTACAAATAAAATTAAATTAATAAAAGCAAAATTTACCTTAGTAAAATTATATAGAATAATCCATATCAAATAAGTGGTATAGAGATGTAGTAATATGATAATAATTTAGAATACTAGATATCAAATCACTGACTCATGGCTTTATTTTTCCAAAGTTCAAATGGTAAAGAAATATTGCCAAACAGACAACAGTATTCCTTGATGGAAATGTTTTCCTGTTTCCTTCTCCCTGAAGGTCTCTCCTATTTGTCTCAGTTAGGATTAGATGCAAATACAGTTCTACATACATGTTTGGAAGCATCATACTTACATAGTGACATTTATTTACTTTAGTAGTCTGTACATATCATTCAGGGTTCGAAATCACATATAAAACTCGCAAAGCGAGTTAAATACTAATTTGTCATAAGAATTTTGAAACTCGCAATATATTGCCGAGTAATCTTTTCAAAAACCGTCCTTTCTGGCTTTGTCTAACACTTGTTAGAAACATTTTCATGCCTGAAATTAATGACAGCTGACAGATCTCTGTATAAAAGTTAAACAATAAACACAATTAGCTCTTTCAAGTTTTGAACAGCTTACGGTCCGTATTTCATTATTTAAAAAAATCAAACACATGAGTTTGGTCTGAAATTAAAGATTTGAACTTTAGTTTTAAATCATACTTGAAAATTTTGATTAAAATATGATACAGCAAAATTGCAAGTTGCCAAAATTGGATTCTATGCCCGCAATTACCGATACACATAGCATGAAATCTTAATGAAAACCCTTAGCCAACAACTTTACAATTCAAATTATAAAGTACCACTTAAATAAAAACACTGGAAGATAAAAAGAAAAATGGGTAATCAGAATTTTTTAGATTCGCAGATATGAGTCCCAGATATTATATGGTTGAAATCTGTATCTCAACAATTTTTACTTTTACTAGTATTTACTAACAATTAGTTCATGTTTCTTAAAGACCATGTAACAGAGTATTCAATTGCAGAAAAATAACACTGTGAAACATTCTAATACGTATTGCATATTAGGTATGCTACAACTGAGTGCCATGAAAAATCTTTGCCAAAACAAAGAAATGCCTGGTCTTCCATTTATGATTGTGTGAAAGGTAACAAGCAGAAAAAATGATCAAAATATATGGCTGGTCTGAAAAATCCAACTCTGACCCCATAGTCTTTATCTGAACATTCCATGTGAGTTTATGTTCCATCCTGTCATCATGTCATTATCACTTGGATTTTTGCCTAATCATCTCATTATTATTTCTTTTATATAGACGTTTGATACATAACCACTGTCATGGCTTTCAAGTGCCTTTATCTTCCCAATTTTAGTTTTTGGTTTTTTTGGGTAATTTTTTTTTTTTGGTCAAGTCCTTAATATCAGAAATCATTATAAACCGTATTATTTCATGAAAAAATAAGTAAAACTTGATATTTAGACTTTTAGTATATTTTCAGAAGATTCAATGCATTTCATGAAAACTGTTAGTGGTTATCAGGCATTATTTGCATGGCTGTGTACCATATCTGTCTCTATGGTGATACCCCTCTTGAAGACCACTAGTATGATCTTCTACTGATAATAATTGTTTCTATTATTACATGTAACCTTTGGTTGAATAAATATGTCTTGCGTGTTTACCAATTAACATTTTCAACTTCTTGATAATTATACTATTCCAATTCCATTCAATTTGGAATGAAAAACACTTTGGCATAAATAAAATAAAATTTTAATGTAATTTTTGGACTCGTGGGTCTTAGGCGGACGAAAAGTTTTCAAAAAACAAATTAAAATAATTCTTCTCTATAAACTGCATATCTTTAGCAGATTAATAGTATAGACCTTTACCAAAATTGTAAATTTCATGATATCTAGGATAGAGTTTTGACCCAGGTGGCCAAAAACTTGATATTATTGTAAAGTTAAATACATCTCTAATGGCTTGGAGATAATTAAAATTTTGACCTTTTCCGTTAACCAAAAATTGTAAATTTCCCATTACCAGTTTTTGTTCCATGATGAGTCAAAAGTGACTTCAAAACCATTATAGTATCAAGTCTTATCATATGAAGACTAATTACTCACTGAAGGGACCGAAAAGGTCTTGGCTGTGGGCTATTGTTGTGTTATGTGTGTTTAGTTTTATAAATTATTAATTTTTTATGTACTGATTAGATACCCCCCCCCCCCCCCCCCCATTTTTTGTCTGAAAGAATCCTAGAATGCCCTTGATTGATTTGATAAAAAGTCATTAAAAGCCGCAATAAAAAAAGTTTTAAAATTCACATTGTAAAAACGTATGATTACTAAATGTATGTATTTTAAGCATATTAGTATGTTTAATTATAAGAATACTTATATGTGGTTTACTAATAAATAATTTTGAGATGAATATCATGTTTAGGATTGTATCACTTCCTATTTCTAAAAGAATTCATATTTCATAAAAGATAACTTTAGCAAGAATTAATTTGCATATTAGCAAACAATGATCTCCCATATTTGGGAAAAGTAATTGAAAATACTTTTTCGCTAATTTGGGTTTAATATAGACGAACAGTTTACCGGTAGGTTTGAAATCATATTATTCCAAATAGGAATGGACTGGCAGCATCCTTTCCAATACAGAGTGTTGTTACAAAATTTGTGACGACCAGTAGGAAATATTATTATGTTTATTCCACGAAATATTTCAACTCTATGAAACGTCACCAATGCCAGTAAGGCTGCAAAATTAGCCTTGCTCGCACTTGGCTTAGAAGAGATCTTAGCGCCACACCTGCTTTGACCACGGGACCTCAGTTTTTCTTGTCTCATCCGAATGACGCCCATTCAGTCGCCTTTTTACCGACACCAAGGATCTGGACCTAATTCTACCTCCAAGTACCAGTAGTTACAGTAAATGGTTTATTAAAGAACCTTCAGAATGAATTTGTTTCAATCATAGGCACTTCCCACTAATTTGTAATGATAAGTCCACCCCCTATATTATAAATTTATAGTATAGAGAGCTCACATTACAAAATACATGGGACGCCTTTTGTACAAAGAGATATTGAAACTGAATGAAAAATAGTTCCATCAAAATCATACAATGTAGCACGTTGTCATAAATATGCTCGCCAAAGACTAGCCTCAGTAATTGAGCTGCACCAAACATGTATACATCATCCAAATCATGAATTTAAAAAACCATTTTAGATATAATTGGGAATATCTCTAAAATTATAAAATCTACATATTGAAAACGCAAGGTTATTGATCAAGTAAAAATTCCTAATATAATTTTGATGGAAGATACCGTAATTAAAAAAATTGTTGTCAGGATCATATCAACCATACTCAATTTACACACCAATCTCCCTGTTTTTTGAATTGTAATTGTATAATTTGTCCACTTTTATTTATTATTTTATTTATTTATTATTATTATTATTTTTTTTTTTTTTGTAAATTAATATATCTGTTGGAAATTACTTCCTTCCTCAATCTATAATAAGTTTAATAGAAATTTAAATGGTTAAGTTTGTACATTTATTTAAAAGAAATAAATGAAGCCGTGCTCGATTCCCATGTATTTCTGAATGATTTAGGATTCCACCACCACGTAAATAATAATCGGTCAAAATTTGTGAATTGTCACACCAATTGAAGATGGATCTCTAGATAAATCAATTTATCTGGACAAAATATGATTAATTGGTAATCACTAACATTCCAAAATGCATGTTGTTGTAGGTCTTTACAGAAAAAAAATTCGATAAAAATTATGCAGTCTCCATTTTCTTGCTTTATCATCGAAGTTACGACTCCGCCTTACGTGTACTAGTAGGCACACGTAAGTTACGCTATATTTTTGGCTTAGATTTACGTTACGACTGTTTAATATACCGTCCCAAACGTAAATGTTACGTACGTCTGATTTACGTCTACGTTTATACGTTCCTTAAACGAACCTGTTTCGTAAGAACCTCATATATCACCTAAAGGAGCACAGCACCCCCTTTGGCCTCACTCACATACATACCGCGTGTACCACTCGTTCGACCACATACCCTGAGTCAGAATACTTCGTGTGCGAAAAATTGTATGTCTGAACAACGTAATACCTATACAACTTTCGATACCACACAGACACGAGCTTGAGACCGAAGGACAGTTGAGTTCTGCAAAAATTTAACTCATTACATAACAGGATCATAGAATTGACAATAGATATATTTTAAGCGGGACTGTGAGATATCTAACGCTACGTACAACATCCACAGCATTCAAGTGTGTAGATGACTAGGCAGGTCTGAATCTATAGAACTGGCAATCATGTGCCAAATATGCTCTTGCGTATCTATTAAGACTAAGAAGACATTATCAGCTGAAAGCCCAATCATGTTTTAGATTTGATATCAAACGAAACTAGATAATTGAAGAATATTGCACTACACTCTATCAGGGGAGCTATTGTTGATCCAATGGTGCAAGTGTTAGTACGTACTAAAATACTTCTAGCTGGTGTTGTCTAAGGTTGGAACCGAGACCGCTATTGTTTATGCTCTGTATAAACTCAGTTCATACTAAAATCTGACTCTCTACGCTGACTATATGTCATGTCAGTGAGAGCGTGTTATGTTTAGCGGGATATTTTTATAGACCCAATGGGCTCTCTGATGTAGTGACTCATACATATACCCTTACAACCAAAAATATCTTGATAGCTGTGCGACTAATGTGACTTGTATAGGAATGTCTTCATTGAAATTTTAGAACGAGAAATTAATCTGGTGCATAACGAATTCCATCAGTCATTCGCAAACGTCAGAACATTTATCTCACATCAGGATCCACTATCCTAGCATTAAGTATAGCCTTGGTGTTTGAAGTCTCGGTATTTTAGGACAAGTGAATGAGTTTCCATTCACTGACAGTCCATGTTTTACTGTTATCGTGACGATAGAATGTTTAGGTAACGTAATCGTCTGTTATTAAGGTAACACCGTTTAACTTTTATTCGACTACGGGCCACCAGGATGTACGGTGTGACCCGGTCAGCAGATTAGATGCTGTACGTCCTCCATACGGGCACACGTATTGTCCCTACCATTTTCGACTATTGATCGGTAAGTCACGTGTTGACCTTACACTTCGATGATAGATTAATATTGTTATATTATATGCGGGATTTTAAGATTAACTTGTATTAAACTACCAATTTCTCTTACTATTTCGCAATTTATATGAAAGTAGCGGGAACATTGTAGCTCAAATTCGAAGTGTCCTGTCCATTATTTTAACTCCGAGAACACATACGTATCGAGGAATTCCAATTTCAAAATGACTAGAGATGAACATAGTAAACATAGAAGTATGGTTTTAGTATCAATATTGTTATTAAAGCTTTCAAATAATGTTGAGGAGAATGAGATTGCTTAGCACTGAAGAAATAACAGGGGCCATTAATACTCATATGCTCTTGTTTTATTAAGTTAGCTAAAACAAGTAGTAGAAGGTAGAAAGAGCAATACATACCTAAAAAGTAGAATATTTTTTTTTTTCCATGTATGTAAAAAGCTAACCAAATTTAGAATCTTCATGCAGACATCTCCAGTTGGATGTCAACGGCATAGAAACTCATATGATAAATGACATCAAATTGAACTTCATTAGATGCAATTTGACTGTGAGACCTAAATGTAGAACATACTAGCTCATGAGAGAGGCAGAGAATCGTAGAGTCAGGTCTGTGTAGTTTTAATGTCTAGATTCAACTTAATTCAGGTACTAATGCATAAGCAAATAACAATATTGATATTGAATTACTAGTTTAATTAAAACGATTTCGGGTTTTATTCATTATCATATTTTGTTCCTACTGTTCAATCGATTTGGTATGGGGTACTTGTTGAGATTATAGAAGCTCTCACTAGTTTTAACCCCTATCTTCCTTCCCCTCATTATGAATCCTGTGTGCCCTAATAGAGATGGCAGATAGTTTATATAGTTTCGGTGCAGTACTGTGACGCATGCGAGCGTTTTCCCAGACAGACCGAACCCTGCAATCTGACGGTTTATTTCAAGTTGGATATTACCGTCACATTTTTGTTTGGTAGGTTATTCTTTTCGTCGTATATATATACACTCATGAGTATTGAAGTATAATATATATAATTTTCTGCAAAGAAAAAATGCTTCGCATAGTGAAGGCCCAAGGTTGATGGGTTGATCGGCTGGAGGGAAGGGCGAGGGAGCAGGGGAGATACCCGCATGTGTCACACAATAGTAGAATCAACCTTTGATTATTATTGAGCAATGTGGCCCTCATGGCCTCTGTGATTTTTGGGTAATACAATTATAGATTTATAACATTGAAACAGTAGTGATACCTCGTATATCTATTGTATACTTATAACAAAAACATAAATAGAAACCGAAAATTAGAACCGAAGTGTAGAAAGCTCTATAGTTTCTGAGCCAAGCTAATATCTCCTAGTACTATCTTTTCACAGACGCAGCAGAGCAAAATGTCGATTTGTTTTGAAATTTCAGAGTTTTTAAATCTAGCATTGTGAATTGAACTTAATTACATTATTGTCAGGAGCAAAAAAGGCATTCCTCCTGGGGAGAGCAATATTAGATGTTATTATAGTGTGATTGTAATATTTAAATAATAATCCTATGATGTTGCACGCGACCTTTGAGGCCAGCATATCAAAATTATCTCTAGGAAATCAGCTTGACCGCGAGCCGTCAGCTCCCTTAAGATTAATTGATATTGGGTTGTGGAAGGGAATTTTTTTTTTTTTTCAAGCATTTCATTATTCTGTATAGTTTGATTACGAGTGTTAGATTATCCTGTCGTTCATATAGTAATTAGAACGGACCTACAGCCAGATCAATTAAATTTGGATTTTTCAAGCTTTGTAGTAAATTTATGTGTTCAAACCCTATTGTGACAGTATCATATAGTATTAACAGCGCCATGTTAACTGCTTTAAATAGGTACCTGGACACCACTGTAATATTACTTCAAGAAACAAATAATTTTGAGGAGTTCTGGGACAACTCCAGTCGTATGTATCATTTACCTCATAGTTTACCACTAAGTGCTACAGTTTGCGATGTATTATTACATAATCTTGTTGCCAATTACTTACCATGTGTCCTTAGACTGAATCCACAATGTATGAGGATATTTGTGAGCGTAAATGCGTCAAATACAAGAAGGTTAGATGGGTAGAATGAGTTTAGTATACATATATCGTTAAAAAAGTGACTATGAGACGGGGGTATTGGCTATTGCTAAGATTAAGGAATCTGTCAATTAAATATAAAAATAACGTTGTGTATGAAAGTTTTGTTAATCAGAACGAGCAGTCTTATTAAGAACTACTAAGTCAAACAACTAAATGACAAAAGCAGTGTAAGAGTTCTTGTTCTTAAATGTTGTCGCGAAAAAAATAACTCAAGATCTTGACGTGACATAATATGCATTTATCTAGTACATTTGAAGATTTTTATTTTCATACCTATGTGGGTATTTTGATGCTAAATCACGTTAGCGCGTATGCTGTTAGTTACTTTTCTTAGTGGGCTCGACGTTTGATGACCTTAATGAAATAACTCAATGTTAGGTAATTTGTATATCCAAGTCTTTCTTGACCATTCTCGTACATTGATACACGAACTTTAAACCATAAAAATAATGACCAGCGTTTAAATCACTTCTACAGGTTATGAAGGGAACATAAATAACCGACTAAGGATACATAATCGCTCTAGATATCTACCGCGCTTAAAAAACAACTCATTTTGCTGACTAAAGCGTGTTTCTTTCCAAAGGCTAATATTAAGGCATCCAGAATCATGGAAATCTCACACACAAACATGGTAATTAGAAGTGACAAAAGACGATGGAACGGTCAACTGAATTAGTTAACCACTTAGGTGTAGGATAGTACCATAAGTTTTATTGTTACCCTCTCAAACTTGTGTGGGGTACATGCATGCCCCAGAACATGACGTCAATCAAAGTAGATTTTGTCGTTGATTATTCATTCGTATATAAAATAAGCCAGAATGTAGCGTGCCAACAAAAAGATTTGGATGACAGATGCTTACTATATACTTTAATAGAGGAATTGAACTTTGTGTTGTGCTCTGTAGGTTGGGGTGTGTAAACAATTTACGTAGCCCAATGATAGTTGATAGATTAAAGATGTCTCATTAATAAGAGATTTGGTTATCATGTATGCGCGCAAAGGATGAGGTGAGGTTAGTCAGTGAGCTTATTACAATGGAATACCACACAAGAACCATGAGACTTTTTCTCCGCCCAAAGGATAAGTTTGGCATTCTGGTGCCTTGAGCGTCTCAGGTTGACGGATGATCGCTTCTCGAATATACGACCTACATCCGATCTTTTGATGTACGTCGAGCGTTGACTTGAAGCAGTTCTCTAGCCCAGGGGGGGTTTGAACCTTTTTTTGCTTCCATGGCCGCCGATTGACGTCTCTCTTCTTTGTGCGTCTGTCACCAACGCTTGAGTGCGTGTTAGAGCATTTTTAGCATGACATGTTTTTCGCGGTCATGGACCTGACCTGTCTTTCTCTCGTAGTTCACAGACCTGAGTGACACTAACTCTATTTGCCGCCTATTCAATCGACAGAACACTTTACTTGGTGGCGCTGTTACAACCAATGATAGAGTTATATTTATGCTGGAATCTGGGTCGCGGTTGGATATTGAGAGAGGCAACATGAACCCTAGAATTCTCGGGTATACTGACCTGAAGTGTCCTGCACCCCATGTGGGCATCTTGATGGATGGCTCCGGTGTGGGAACGCAACACGACCTAATAGGGTTCTCTACGTACCTGGTGGATTTTGATGGGACCCCGGGAATGGACCTACCTTGATATCCGCGATATCTGACACAGATATCGGTTGGTATTGTGCTGATGGCCTCGATGACCTGACCTGGTTCTCCGACAATTAATTGTTAAATCCACCGCGATAACTGGTGATTCACGATTCCACAATGTCTCATGTCTGGTGTTTGCAGTCTGATTCG
>CAJDSM010059232.1:0-14365 GCA_903981925.1 Ostrea lurida | reverse complement strand
TTATCAGCTAGCCCCCACAGGGAGTCTCATATTATGCATTTCTTAAGTCTCAATAAGAGTATTTATTCACATTTAAAGCATATTTGCATTCCTTATATATATTACACATGAAGATATCATTTCATCTCACACGATTTGCTTCAAGAATTTTAATGAAAACCAATAATTGCTACATTTAATGTCCAGCATGAGCTTACCTGTTGACCCTTTTGACCTAAAATGCAATAAAGAACATCTTCGTCTCATGCCGGTAGTATATTATGTTATGAATATAGGACTCAGTAGAAAGCGTAATGTTCTGGAGCCCGGAACCATATTGCCCTACTTTGATGCTCCAGGCACTATGACCATTGCCCCTTTTGACCCCAAATTCAATTAGGAAACACCTTTGTCCCATGGGATAGACCATATGTTATGTTGGTGACTCTAGTGGAAGGCTAACACATAAAAGTCTGGGAACCATTCTGTTACAGACGGAAATGGACAGACAAACCTGATCCAGTAACACCCCCCCCCCCCCCAACTTGTTGCAGGGGGGTATAATATGATAAAAAGCCTCCCTTCTCATTCCAAATCTTTCATTTACTTTCATATTTTAAAATATCAATAGCATTGAACCCCTACCCTGGCGGTCCACCAAATTTACAAATCTTGCGTGAAGGCCTTCCTTGCTCTTACATTCAATTATGCCATTTGGTTTTTCTCAGACATGTGCGTTGTTAAGAAGAATTTTTTTGAAAATTGGTTCAACTATTAAAGGAGTTTTGCTCCACCCCAGGCCCCAGGCGGTGCAAGAGACTGGACATTACAATTTTACCGCTAATTTCTACTAATTTTTCGACATAAAATAACACCCATTTTTTCAGGAATTTTGCCCAAAAGTGTCGAAAAAATTAAAATATTGAAAACTTTTTGGTAATGATTTCCTTACCGGAGAGATCGGATTCTATAAGGCCAGAAAAGTACGGAATTTTTCAGTTATCATACAACCAAGATGTACGCGGCCAAGGCTTATTACACTCAGTGTAACCCGAAAATTAATCCAGTCGTTATATCCGCTCATTCCGATCACTCCATAACCCGCACGCCGAGAAAATCCAGCTTACACTCTCTGGAGATCTCGTGGAGATACTCGGAGTTCAATATTTGTTTGTTCAAATTACATTTGAATTTTGCTTGTTGTCTAGTGACTTATCATACAATTAAAAACAAAGGTTGTGAACTTGCTAAGAAAATGACGATCTTAGACAAACGATGAAGATTGTCATATACGACATGGGAATACGAAAAGGAACGATTTACAAAGCGAAAGTCAAAGAAAATGGCCGGAATCCATTAGTAACACGCGCTTTCACGTTTAGGAGGATGTATACAACACAAGAAATAAAGAAAAAAAGACGAAAACAGTGAAAGAATTACAGGCATAAAGATAAGAATAAACATTACGAATGTGCGAATAGAAAAACGGAACGAGTTAATCAAAGCGAAAAGAAAATGGCGGATCCAATCGTTAACACGCGCTTTACACAGAGTTAGGAGGATGGTAGTACAACCACGAAGAAATAAAGAAAAAAAACGAAAACAGCTGAAGAATACAGGATTAAAGATAGATAAAATACGAATGCTGCGATTAAGAAAACGGAACAAGTTATCAAAGCGAAAGCCTGAACAGAAAAATGGCGGATCCAATTGTAACAGCGCCGCATTTTCACGTTCGGTAGGATGGTATACAACACGGTGACAACAGCAAGAAATAAAGAAAAAAAGACGAAACAGTGAAGAATTAACAGGCCTTAAATATAAGATAATAATATACGTGTGAACCCGTATGGACCGAGCGAGCCAAGAATGCGTTTTTGCATAATCATCATTTATCTTAAGTACAGTAAAAGTATAAATAGAAATATTTATTACCTAAAAATGTGTTTTTTCCTATGACAAAGAAAGCAAACATTTGCGGCTAATTCGACGTCACAAGCCCACTGTTCACGTCGACATACGACTCACAGTGTAACGCAAACCGGTAAATATAACGTCAAGCTGGCGGAAACAGTGCATTGTGAAGTTAATCTAACGTCGATTGATTTCTCTTCAAACCAAACGATTATAAACAACCAAGAATCGATCCCGTCCCAATCGAAAATACCTTCATAGATGAACAAATTTATCCAAAAATTAAATTGCTTAAAGGTGAGCGCATCTACTTTTTTTATTTATTGAACTCGTGAACTCGTTCATCTATTAAGTTCGACTACTTACATGTATCTAGTTTTCTCAATTCAGGTAAAACTAGCAAGAAAAAGAGTTTTGAAGAAAATGAGGTGATTTGAATAACCAAATAACATTGTACCGACGTTACATAATTATGTAACAGTTAGAGTTTACTCGAATATCTGTTTGAAGCCCAATTATTAATAAAAATGGCGCGCCCTTTATGGCTCAACAAAAATTTCCTTGAACGTATGTCGAGATGATTTGTTTTCTCTTGCTGATTTTGAGTTCTTTTTCTTTACATACGTGTTACCTTTAGAGCCTTGCTTCAAAGGGACGCGGCCTTTTGGCCCGTCGAGCTTATTGCTCGGCGTCATAATCATTTAAGCGTCATAGTCTTTAAATCAGTTTAGAAATTATAAACACGAACCCCTCCATAACTGACGACTTTTTTCATCAGAATTTTTTCCCCGAGTGTCGAAAATTAAGGTTTTTTTTCAAAAACTCATATTTTCCAAAATTCAGCAGTGTCGAAAAATTAGAGCGTTTCGAAAAATTTAAGAGATACGGTATGTGCCCCTTGCCCCAATGATGCTTCATGCCAAATTCTGAAAAGAGTTGGACTTGGGGTTCTATCAAGAAAAGAAGGTTAACAATGTATCAACATTGTTAACGGACGACGACCCGAACGACCAATTGAATAGCGTCAACCTGAGTTACTCAGGGACCTCATAAAAACCATATACTTTTTAAAGAAATTCAAAAGCGATCTCATCAATCTTGTTCTATACTGCTGATTTATTTTTTGACACAATTTAGTTTCAATTTTTTGAAAATTTCTTTGCGCAAAATAACATTTATCCCACTTTTGCCCTTCAAAAAAGGTTGAAAACACAAAACAGAACAAAAGCCATTTTGATCAGTTTTGTAAAGTATGGCTAACAACAATGTTTTCAATACACCTGAACGTTCGAATCTACAATTATTATAAACTACAGAGGGTGAAAATCAGCATTGTAAAATTGGTTAAAATTAAAGTGACAGTTTCATCAGATTATATTCATACACAATGATGGTCCATATATGAATATGTTTATTCAGGGTTGGATTAAAATCTTGGGAGTTTTGTACTGGTGTACATGTATCTGAAATCTATCTGCCTCCCAAACATCATGAAAAAAAGCGAATTTGCTTAAATCACCACATTTCTGCATATGATAAAATGTCCAAATTACATAGAGAGCACAAAATGGACCAGAAATTAACCCTTCCTGCCTATCAAATTAACTGAATTTTTTTTTTTAAAATTGGTCTACTGCAGTGCCATCTATTAAATGAATGTTGGACATTTTATTCACAAAAGTGGTTATTTTAAGCAAATTCTGCTATTTCATGATCTTTTCATGATGTTTGGGCTAGGTAGTAGGTCTCAATACACCAATGTAAACTCAACATTTTTACCATCCCTGATAAACTACAAACAGAGATCATCATTTGTGCAGAAAAATAATTTGTGTTGAAATTTGCACTTTAAAATTTTCGGCCCTTTCACAGGCGTCGAATTTTCATCTTAGTGGACCTGCTCCTTAGAGGCTCCACACATTGAAATCACCTTTTTCCTGTGGATGGCAGATGATATTGGAGCCTTCATATATACCTTCTCTGTAGTAGTAAGTCTGCAGTTGCAAGAAATTTCAGTTAATCGTGCATTCTTTATTATAATACAGACAAAGTCAGACAGTACATCTGATATTCTACTGCAACAATTGTACACTTGGAGATCTCACCCCTGTTATTTGAATCCCGCCAATTTGGCAAAAGTTTTTGGATCCAACCCAATCGAGGAAAAAGTGGCAATTTCTAAAATATAGAATTACTACATCTCAGCTACTATACCAGTCCAACTAAAGCTTGTCTCAAAACACCTTCACTTGTACTTATTAAAATACTAGAAAATTTATAAAATATTAACCGAAATGCGGACAATTGACACACCTTTCTCCCAGTCTTCATCAGATGCCAGTAAGCTGTCTATATTTGGGGAGTTGTGTGGATCCCATTGAACAGCCATTGCCATTACCCTTCTTTGCTCTCCGCTGACAACAAATAGAGCAACAATCAGTTTTACTTATCAACTCAATTACTTTCATAACTTTGCTTACACAAACATTACAATGGCCAGTGAAATTATAAATTGATCTATGACAATTTAAATTGTGAAAATTCGTTACACATATAACTACCACTTCATTAATAAGGTAGCTACTATCAAATTTTAACTAGGCAACGCGAAGCCAATAGCATCCTCGCCCAACACAAGATTTTAAAGCAATAGTCAATAGTGACCTTTGACCTTGAAACTAATAGGTTTACCCTATCCTTGGGCAAACATTGCTGAAAGGTTTGATGATTTTGCCCGATGAATGTTGCAAACTCCTATCGTGTTCACAAGGATTTTGGGGAGGTAATAGTTACAGTGACCCGACCTATTGACTTGAAAATCAAATAGGGTCATCCTCTCTCCATGGGCAAATTGTGGAAGCGTTTGACTGATTTCTGTGAATGCAATGTTTGATTCCTATCGTGCTTCACAAGGTTTTGGGGGTAATAGTTCTTAGTGACCTTGACTTTAACCCTTGTCCTTGAAAATCAATAGGGTCCATCCCTCTTCCATGGGCAACAGTTGGTGGAAGGTGATGATTCTTGTGATGAATGCCTAAGTGACTCCTATTTTCGTGTCACAAGGTTTTGTGGTATAGTTTGCTATACCCTTGACTTTGTCCTTGGATAATCATAGGGTCCATCCTCGTCTCCATGGGCAACAGTTTGTGCGAAGGTTTAGATTCTGTGATGAATGCCTGCTACTCCTATATGTGTTCACAAGTTTTTGGGGGTAATAGTTACTTAGTGACCTTGACGTTTTGACCTTGACCTTGAAAATCAATTAGGGTCCATTCCTCTCTCCATGGGCAACAGTTGTGGAAGCGTTTAATGATTCTGGTTTATGAATGCCGCGGACTCCTATTCATGTCAACAAGCCGCGACACACACACATCCGCTAACGGACGCGATGCTATATCCCCTCTGCAACTCTTGCCATGGGGATAATTAACAAATCCGGTATTACCCACCCATTAACTTTGTAGCCAATATTATTTTTTAAAACTAGATGATGTCGGTGCCGACGACGAATGCCCCCGCTACAGTGAAGTCTAATGAAGAAAATTCGTTAAGCGGTGAATGATGAACTGTGGCATATCTATATACCAAATTTGAGTCCGAATGTGCTGCAACCGTTGCAGAGATAATGCACGGAACGAAAAATTTCTTGAATTTTTTTAGTTCAAGAGGGCCCTAACTCGTCAAAAATCATCAGGACCAAGACCATTCTTCAGAACTTGACCTGCGAATATTTCCGTGATATATCCATTATACCAAAATTTGAACTGAATGTGTGCCAGCCGTTGCAGAGATATGAACGCGAAACGCAAAATTTCTGATATTTTTTCTAAGTTCAAGAGGGCTAACTCTGCTCAAAAATCATCGGACATGACCATCTTCGAACTTGACCTGACATATTCCCGTGATATATCCATATACCAAATTTTGAGTTCTGAATGTGTGCCCCAACCGTTTGCAGAGATAATAAACGGAAACGAAAAATATTCTGATTTTTGTTCTAAGTTTCAAGAGGGCTAACTCTGTCAAAAAATCATTCGTTTTTTGCGACCATGACCATCTTCAACTTGACCTGCATATTCCCGTGAGTATATCCATATTACCAAATTTGAGTTGAATGTGTGCAACCGTATTGCAGAATAATGAACGGAAACGAAAAAATTTCTGATTTTTTTCTAAGTTCAAAGAGGGCTAACTCTGTGGCAAAAAATCATCGGCACCTGACCATCTTCGAACTTGACCTGCATGTTCCCGCTGACCGTATCATTATTACCAAATTTTAGGTTGAATGTGTGCCAACGTTTAGCCCAGAGATAATGAACGCGAAACGCCAAAAATTTCTGATTTTTTTCTAAGTTCAAGAGGGCTAAACTCTGTCCAAAAATCATCGCGACCATGACCATTCTTCGAACTTGACCTGCATAATTCCCGTTGATATATCCATATACTCAAATTTGAGTTGAATGTGTGCAACCGTTGCAGAGATAATGAATAGGAAACGAAAAATTTCTATTTCTTTTCTAAGTTCACAGAGGCTAACTCTGTTCAAAAATCACGCCGACCATGACCATCTTCGAACTTGACCTGCATATTCCCGTGTGATATTCCAAATATACCAAATTTTGAGTTGAATGTGTTGAACCGGTTGCAGAGATAATGAATGCCGAAACGAAAAAATTCATGATTTTTTCTAAGTTCAAGAGGCTAACTCTGTCAAAAATCATCGGACCATGACCATCTTCGAACTTGACCTGTCCATGTTCGCGTGACGTAGTCCATAAACCAAATTTGGAATGTGCTTGCAACCGTTGCAGAGATAATGAACGGAAACGAAAATTTTGTCTGATTTTTTTCTAAGTTCAAGAGGGGCTAACTCTGTCCAAAAATCATCGCGACCATGACCATCTTGCGAACTTGACCTGCAATTCCCGTGATATTCCAGTATACCAAATTTGAGATCGAATGTGTGCAACCCGTGCCAGAGATAATTGAACGGAAAGAAAATTTTCTGATTTTTTTCTAAGTTTCAAGAGGGCTAACTCTGCTCAAAAAATCATCGGACCATGCCATACTTCGAACTTGACCTGACCATGTTCCCGTGACGGTATCCATATACCAAATTTTAGGTGGAATGGTGCAACCGTTGCCCCCAGAGATAATGAACGGAAACGAAAAATTTCTGATTTTTTTCTAAGTATCAGAGGGCTAACTCTGCTCAAAAATCATCGCGACCATGACCTCTTCGAACTTGACCTGCATATTCCGTGATATATCCACTATTCAAATTTGAGTTGAATGTGTGCAACCGTTGCCCCAGAGATTAATGAACGCGAAACGAAAAAATTCTGATTTTTTTCTAAGTTCAAGAGGGGCCTAACTCTGTCAAAAATCATCGCGACCATGAACCATCTTCAACTTGACCTGCATATTCCCGATGATATATCCATATACCAATTTGAGTTGAATGTGGCAACCGTTGCCAGAGATAATGAACGGCAAACGAAAAATTTTCTGATTTTTTTTCTAGTTACAAGAGGGCTAACTCTGCTCAAAAACATCGGAACCATGACCTATCTTTCGTACTTTGACCTGCATATCCGTGATTATCCATAGACCAAATTTGAGTTGAATTGTGTGCAACCGTTTGCCCCAGAGATAATGAACGGAACCAAATGATGACGCCGAATGACGGAATGACGTAAAAATGACAGAATGACGTAATTGACGGAACAGGGCTAACACTAATTGCCCCGGCCATTTTTATGCGGGGCAAAAAAACAACAAAGGCAACGCAAGCGTAGTATCCCCTTGCAACACAAGATTTTTTAAATAATTAGTCAATAGTGACCTTTGACCTTGAAAATCAATAGGGTTTACCCTCTACAAGGGGAATATTGTGAAAAGTTAGTGATTCTCTGATTGAATGCCTCTATCTTTGTTTAAAGATGTTGAGGCAGTCAATAGTAACTATGACCTTGAAAATCAATTAGAGAACATCCACTCCTCCCATGGGGACATTGGTGTGAACTAGGGAAGGTTTATGATTCTCTGATGAATGCTGTGTCCACTGATCTTGTTCACAAGAATTTTAGTCAATGCGTTCATAGTGACCTTGACCTTGAAAATCAATAGGTTCATCCTCTCTCCATGGGCAACATTTGTGGAAGGTTGGTATTCTCTGATGAAATGCCCTTGCCTTCTGTCTTGTTCACGAAGGTTCTGGACACATCAACAGACACACAAATATCGCACGACGCACGCAGCAATTGCTAACCCCTCTGTCAACTGTGCGAAGGGATAAAAAAACATATCCACTTTAACTTTGATCGATTCCATTTGATTGCACCTATCCTATCCTTCGCTTTTGTCGGAGGCCGTGTTTGCCCTACACTCGATTTTGTATATGTTTTTTGGAATTATGATTACGTTTGACAAATGTTAACCTTCTCCTTTTTGTATCAAAACCCTACTCTGTTGTTCAAATGCTAGTAAAACTTCTAATTGGGTAAATATAGCAAAACATTTGTTTAAATGGCGGACAAACATTTCATTATATACTGTAGACGAGGAAAGAAGTTGGAGAAAATACCCAAACCAGTGCATTTTGGTGTAATTGGTCTCTTTCTCAGACTTTCCAAGTTTGGTAAAAGCTACCTCTCTCATACAATTAAGCTGTGGCCAAACAAAAACTTAAAAGGATTTAATTGTGAAAAACTAATGCCCTCGTACCACATGCCAGTGGAAGGGAATTGTACATGTCATAAGATTATGCATGTGAAATATGAAAGGTCTATCACTACCACATAAAGTTATGGCCAATATTGAAAGTAGGTCAAAAGTTCAAGGTCAAAGTCTGGAAGGTAAAAATTTTTTGATACCAGTTGAGAGGGCTTGGTCACATGAATACACAGTAAAATATAAAGCCTCTATCAGTTACCATTAATAGTTATGGAACATGTTGAAGTGTTTGAAAAGTAGGTCAAAGTCAAGGTCCAAGCTCTCAAGTTTGGCATAAGGATAACACTGTAAAATCATGAAGCTCCTATCTCTTCCCATTTCAAATATATGGCCAATGTTGAAGTTTTTAAAAAGTAGGCACGTTCAAGCGTCAAGTTAGCGTCAAAACATTTGGTACCAGTTAAAAGGGCTTGTCTAAGGATTTACAATGTGAAGTATGAACCCTCATCTCTTGCCATTCAATAGGTAATGCCAGTTAAAGTTTTTGAAATGTAGATCAACTTTTCATGTCAAGTAGGGCGGTATTTTTTTTTGGGTACCAAATGGGAAAGGTTCTTTGTCAGTAAGGAGATACATTGAAACATTAAAGCCTTAGCCACTTACCATTCAAAATAATAGCCAAGGTTAAAGTTTCAGACAAAGGACAGAGGGGACAGAATGAAGAGCGTGGACAAAACAATATGCCTCCCCCCCCCCTACAATCTTAAAAAAAAACCTAATATCATATAATCAAAGCCGAAAAATTGAAATTTGTGGGCTTAATTGTAAAATCGTGGTGCTTTGCTTTGTTTTCATTGTTTGGGAATTTTAATGCTTTTTTAGCTCTGGAATGGGGCTTACTTCGACCCCCTACAGACCCTAAAAATACTGAGCTTAACCATGAAAAGTTGACAACAAGTTAATGGCTGTCCAAGTTTTTACCTTGTTTACAAAACTATGATGTGCACACACACACATCAATACAAAAATCAAAAGGGTCACAGATAACACAAAAAAACAGTGTGGTGGCAGCTTTAAGTATCGTGCAGAACACTGATGTTTTACTTTCTCGCGTTGTTTATTGTGCGAACCATTTCTAACGAGACAAACATTGTTTCTCCATTAACAATTTTCAGCTTGCCTGTATATATTTCCATCAGCAAAGTCCTGTCTTGAGAATTTCCATGCTTGCCTGTACTATATTTACCCATAAGGAAAGTCCTGCTTCTTTGAGAATTTCAGCTTGCCTGTATATATTTACCATAAGCAAAAGCCTGTCCCACGAGCTCTTGTCCCCAGGTGTCTGATGTGGAATGCAGCTCTGGCTTAGGCACGACATGGGTAGCATTCCAGGGGGCAGGTGGCAAATTCAGAACAAGGATGTGCTGCAAGTCACAGAGCTACGTTATTGTACACACGCAAGTCTCTCACCCCAAACTGAATCCGTTAAACACACCTCAACAGCATCTTCAGTCCACAAACATTTTGAAAATTGGCCTCACAATGATTACTTAGCTTGATTCATTTACAAGAACAGAGAAACAAGGGTACGATTGTATACATAACAAGAGCAACGCAAACATTAGCAATATTACGCCCGTCATGCCCAGACAGATGTAAAACCCCATGTGCATTTTGACCTTTCACTATGACCTTGCGCTCAAGTCATGACACATCCTTAGTTCTAGCGGGCAACAAATCTGGAAATATTATTGAAATCCCTGCACTCATTGAAAAGTTATGACCTGGACAATGTTAAAACCACTATGTGCATTGGACCTTGAGCCTAAGTCATGACACTTCTGGGTCTAGGAACCAACAATTCTGTGAAATATTATTCCAATCCATGCACTCAGTGAAAAACTTTATGGTCCGACAAGATTAAACCATATGTGCATTGCGACCTTGACATCTGACAAGTACCTTTAGCTCAACGTCACGAAATGTCCTTGGATCTAGACCAACAGTTCTGTGAATATTTATTTCCAATCCATGCACCAGCTGAAAAATTATGGTCCGGACAAGGTTAAAACCACTATGTGCATGTGACCTTGCATTTGACCAGTGACCTTTGGCTCAAGGTCATGACACCTCCTTGGGTCTAGACCAACAATTCTGTGAAATATTATTCAATCCATGCACTCAGTGAAAACTTATGGTCCGGACAAGTTAAAACCACGATGTGCATTTTGACCTTGACCTTGACTCAAGGTCATGACACTTTTTTGTGTCCATGACAACAATTCTGTGAAATATTGTTCCAATCCATGCACTCAGTCAAAAGTTATGGCCCGGACAATGTTAAACCATTAAGTGTGTAGTGACCTGACCTATTGACCAATAACCTTGGATCAAGGCATGACATTCATAGGTCCTGGCCCCGGATCATGAAACATCTTAGTTAAGTCAAAATTTTGGATATCTGCAGTAAAAAGATTGTAAGTCAAATCATTCGCAAAATAAATGTTATTCATTTATTGCTATTCATGAAATTTCTAGTTCCTGCAAATTAAGAGTTCAAGCTGATAAGTAATAAACATTTTACAGGTGATTCAAATTTTGACTTAAGTCGCTAAGTTTGTTTCATGATCCCGGGGCCAGGGCAACAATTCTGTGAAATATTATTCAAATCTACAAAGAAAAATAACTGATAAGAACAGAGCCAAATCAATAAATCTCCAATCTTCATCTGAGAAACTTAATTATTAAAACTTTAAGAAACATTATTAATTTTCTCTCTAATATCACTTTTATAATTTTAATAATAACATAATTTTCACACGTGTCTAATGGCCGAATCATGCTACATTAAATCATAATTTAAAAATAAATCAGTAGAAAATTCATAATTAAGTGTCATCAATGCATAAATTAGAGACTGACCCTTCTGCACTTGATGAGATGGTACGGCATGCGCTTGACGCGGATCATTTCACACCTGTTGTAGGGGCAGGGTATCGTATCCTCCGGGTCATACACTTTGTATTGAGCCATGGGGACCAGATAATATTTCTTTTCAGAATGCGAACGTCAAGATGAATTGCTCTCAGAATGGATCTATAAATCTCGCTGTTCTGAAATTGCAAAATTGTTCACTTCAAAACAGTTGTAAAAAGTATCATTAGCAGTGACAAATCAAGGAGTGAAAAGGAGTGAATGTGTGTGTTGGAGGGAAAAAAAGGGGGGGGCTAAAAAAACAAGAGGCTCATGGGCCACAACACTCAGTCTTCATTAGATAAATAAACACCATACATGACTTTTCACTCTGTTTAGAATGAACCCACATCATAATCCTACACATACGCTAACTAATGAATCCATATGACAGAGATGTCCTACATTCAGGTATCATATAAGTTCATCCTCAATTCTAGACCCACCCTAAGCCCATGGTCCAATATATTTTTTTAAACAATTGGTTAACCAATTAAGAAATTAACTTACTACTTAAGCATTAAAATTGGAAAAATAAAATCTAAAAGATGTCAGTTCAAACGTGTATAATGCCCTCTTTATTGGCCTAACCCCTACATAATACCAAACCTGTGTACTTTTTAAAAAAAAATGTAATTCATTGCTTAATAGCTAGCAGCAAACCTCTAGAGGTCATTTTCCCTAGCTAGACAGGTCCAGTACAATCTCTTTATCTAGCTATATAGCTTTATCAAGCTATATAGCTAGATCAAGCTATTTGAAATAGCTTTATTTAGCTATTTTAAACCTTTCATTAAATTAATTTCTACAAGCAGAAAACTTAAATTTCACTGAGTGAACACATTTCATAAACATATGTAAACAAGAAAAACTTTTTATACTAGCTTAGGTCCTTTAAGGAGAAATAGGATTTTAAATTTGCAAACATCTAGGATCATTGAAATCTCAACTAACTGCATTAATATCTATTTACAGGATAAAAGTGGAATTAAACCATGTGAATAATGGATTGTCAATCAATTGTCAATCATGAATCTCCATTGTGAATCAATTCCTCATACACGCTTCAACGCACACAGGACAGAGGACAGTTATGAGAACAAGGAATTCTTTTTGCATGGAAATTTTCAAAAGGACATAGTTTTGTCAGTTCTGATTAGTTCAACATATAAACATGTCTTGACTTTTTAACAATGCCATTGTACAAGTTTATGAAACCCCATCTATTTAATCTAAAATAGCTAAATAATTAAGCTACATGTATTTCAAATAGGTTGATAAAGCTATAGCTTGATAAAGAGATTGTGCTGGACCTACTAGAGAATTGATGTATGTACAGCCAAAAAGTGACCAATTGCCAAAAATGTTTTCCACATTTACATACAGTGGGTAATTTCAATAAATATATCTTTAAGGCTGTGATTATAGAAATGAATTTGGGTACAGAATAGAATAGATTTATTACTAATTCAGAGTCCAAACAGGGCAAAAGGAGCATAACATACATTATGAAAGGAAGCTTACATAAAGTGAGGCATAATGACAAACATCGAAAATAAGACAAATTTAAATTGTATTGCACAAGAGGGAAGGAGTCATAATATTGCTCAAAATTGATCAAGATAAGAATTGGAACAGGTTCAGGTAAATTATCATGAAGGTTAATGTATACCTCCTGATCACTCTTTTTAAAAATAAAAGGTTTAAAATCATACCAAACTTTGACAGATTCCGCCATATCACTTTCCCGCAATATAATGACGTCATACAACAATTATAAATAACTCGTTCGTATATATTTCGGTGCCACTTTTGAAGCATTTGAAAGTTGATAACCCCGAACAAGTGCAGGAATAAAAATATTTACTTACTTACTTATAATTGAACTGTTATAAGAAATGAATCTTATGTTGTTTTTTTTTTTCGGGTGATGCAGGTATCATCGAATTTTAGACGGTAAAACCAGTGACGTATAATATTAGTAATCGTTGGTGATAACTCTGCATATAATATATCACCACGAAAAATATAAGATTTTTTATTATCAATTATTTATATTACAACAACAAATAATGGTTTATTAGACTTAATACATGTTGTTAAGTGTGATCGAAAAATCATTCAATTCTTATAAGGTGTTTTTGAACCAATGGAGAATCGGAGCTAGGTATCATTAATATGTTAATTTAAATGATATTAAGAAATGAATTATATTTTTTCGGGTCGATGCAGGTTCACCGTATTTGTTATTTTATTAACTCGGTAAACCATCAATGCGCGAAGCGCATTGATTGTCAGTTTTAACCGTTAAATCTGGTGATACTCTGCATATTCATCCGAAAAATATAAGATTTATTTCGTTATCATTTAATTTATATTATGTTCAACAAAATCAATGTTAATATAGACTTTATTGTTGTTCAGGGTAGTTGATAAAAAACCTTTCAATTCTTTATAGGTGTTTAACCAGATATCAGGGCGCTAGATGATCTAGTGATATAAAAATTATTTGATATGAAAATCACCTTAAAACACATTCGATATTTTTCCTATATACATGTACCTTTGAATAAATTTTCGCGATTGCAGCAGAGACAGGCTTCAAGATTCTGATAAATCAACTTGAATCGGCCGCTAGTAATTTAGAATATTATAATATATTCTAAGCTGTACAATGTATTTCCAAAAGAAACACACTCCTGTCTCCTATATTTTCAACGCCCCTCTATGTGTACTCCTGCTGTCCCCTATAATATTTTTTCACACCCATCTAAATTGAAATCCTAAGTGAAGATCTAAAATATTTTAAATAGCACGTACACTG
>CAJDSM010059229.1:3478-29727 GCA_903981925.1 Ostrea lurida | reverse complement strand
ATTATTTTCTCCATCTTTTCCTCAATGCACAAGCACTGTCTAATGTCTATGTTCCTGGTCGTGCTTTTCCTCCATACGGTGCGGTATATATATAATTATTACTAGTAACTTGATCCGAAGAGTCGGAATTCACGTCGAGTTGACAGGCGGATACCAGATTTCATACGGAGCGAAGCGTCGAGTTTTGATTGATGATCCGCGCCTTGAACGAGAACGTGATCCAACTCATTCGATTTCAAGTTTACTGTAGAATGATAAATTTATTATATACCCCCTACCTATCTTAATAATATCGACGTCCATAAGATAAATGTTTTCCAAATACATCAAAGTAACAACCATACCATGAATTTTTGCTGTGTACACGCATGTTTTGTTTATACGCAGTCGAGCATTCTTCCCCAAAAACGTTACTTTGATTCATTGACTATAGTTTAGAGAATACATGAACGAAGTTGTGGTGATCGGAAGCGATCACAATCTGGGAATTACAGTATCAACCTCGGATCCATTGTGGTATATAATAATTAAGGAAGAACGGTAAATAATCTTGGAGCACATTTGTTTTATTACCGTATAGTTTTTCCATTTCGGCTGACACATATCTCTTGATAGCCAGAACTATGTTAATCAACCGGTCAATTTGAGGGAGCAAGGGGGTTACAACTTCGCCCATTTTTACGAGGTGGACACCTCGTTATGTACAGCGTCAGCAAAAAATGTTGGACCAGCGGTTCCACAGACTTTAATTTTATCAATTTTTTAAAATTATTACAATTCAACTCCAGTGGAAAATGAAAATAGAACTTTACGCTGCGATCCGATATAGAATTGGCCCTGGTTAAATTTCAAATAAGGTAGGAAATATTCCGATTTCTGATTTGTTTACTTTTATCATGAGCTTAAATAGAGTTATTGGGAAGTTGGCAGTGGGTTTCCTCCGAAAACAATGTTTTCTATCAAGGTGAAATACCTCAGTTTTATCAGCATTGTTTTATACCATTTTATCCACAATGAAAACCAGTTACGTGGAGACGCAGAGCTTATAATACTCCCACGCACGAGTTGCGAGGGTATATATGTTTTTGACCGCGTGCTTGTCAGTCAGTCAGTCGGTCAGTCCGTTTTTTTTTGCAGCGCAACTCCTCTGAAACGCTCAACAGATTATGTGAAACTTTGTAGTGATGAAGAACATAACTGTGTAGATGCCATATACACAGGAAATTCTGATTCAATTTTTTTTCGGGGGAATTATGCCCCTCTTTGAACTTAGAATGTTGGCCCACATTAAATATACGTATTGAACAGTTTGTCAGCAGCAACTCCTCTGACAACCGCTCAACAGATTATCGTTACTTTGTAGTGATGAAGAACATACTGTGTAGATGCGCATAATACACAGGAAATTTCTGAATTCAATTATTTTTTCGGGAATTATGCCTTTTGAAACTTAGAATTTGGCCACAATTAAGATATACTATTGAACAGTTTTGTCAGCGCAACTCCTCTGAAACCCGCTCAACAGATTATCGTGAAACTTTGTAGTGATGAAGAACATACTGTGTAGTGCGCATATACACAGGAATTTCTGATTATTTTTTCCCCCGAGGAATTATGCCCCTTTGACTCTTCACCATTAAAACACTGCTAGACGAAGGATAAAATATTGTATGAGTTTATTGAAAAGAATTTAGAAAAAATCCTAGGTATATATAGTTAATCAATTATGTGTATCCATTTATAACGATATTCAGTTATGATTTCCTACCGTTATTTGCTCACCACACTCCATTTCAAGCATGTGGAGCGTGGGGTATGTGAAGCTTGCTCACTTTTTCTTCATGTTTCTGCACTGTGGCGTATTGTCGACAATGAAAAAGAGAGTACCAAACTCATATGTGTACCCGAACAGTTTACAACATTGGCAGAGGTTCTAAATGTCTAGAGTTGCGCGATTGGTTTATATAAGAATGAATCATTGGAATTGAAATACATTGTGTTAGTAACTTAGCTTTAATTAATTGTTTGGTATGAACATTTATTGACAAAATCGAGAAGGAATGAGGAAATGTCCACAAAGATGACAGCACATTTTCCAAGATACATTAAAAAAAAGGGAGTTAACGTTTATCAAGAGACCATATTCGCTACAGTTGTAAGTATCAGTGAAGTAGTTAGAATACCATAAGTGAATTCCTTTATTCACTGCTTTATGACGCCCCTTCTACATATCTATATTCTTATTGAATTAATGTCGCGGAAGAATCCCACGTAAAGAAGTATATAGTTTATTAAACAACAAATTTATTCTGAATCGTTCTTATGCATCATATTAAAATTGAAACGCTTTTTTTTTTTTTGGTTGCCTAAAAATATACTATTGTTACTGTATAATATATCACATTTGGCTATTCTGTGATTTTGTATTATAGAACCGCCCCCGATTTCTCCTGAGAATCGAGAAATAACTGAGTTATTGCTTTCTCCTCTTTCTTCTCTGGTTCTCCTTCTTCGTTTCATTCTTCTAAAATGAGAATTGATGGTAAATATTTGATATTTAACGTCGAAGATATCCGATGTTCAGTGAATATTTGTATTTGTTAATGGTAATCCAAGTTTTCGAATTTGATTCATTTTATCCTATACTCATGCATATTCTCGTGTATTCGCTGAAATTGAACAGATACTCACATTCTATGATTAAACTGGGTTGAGTCTAGACCAAAGTTCACAATACTTGGAAATTTCTTTCGCTGAAATGAAGAAAAATCATACTTTTTAGACTATAAAATAAGTAGGGGAATTTGCACAATAGCCTATAATTTTTCCATGATTATCTATATAATTGTAAGCATGTATTTATCAGATTTTGTACTATGCGAATCATTACCTTCTCACCGCAGACCAGAACTTTTGCTTCATTGTTTCCGTTTCATCTCTACACTCTTTACTTTCTCTGTGATGGTTGAAAGTTTTGATTTCTCCGATTCTGTTTTGCAAGGTTTACATGGGAATAGGTATTACAAAGCATAACATGAAAATATACTCATCTCCTAAATTCAATGTACATGTATACATTTTGTGGAATTTTTTCTTAGAGTATTACTCAAACATTGAGGATTTACTTTGCTAAAAATCCATCCAGAATTAAGGGACTTGTCCTTCATTCTGATATAAAGGGTGGATTAAGTCTCCTTTTTCCGAAATAGACAGATGCATGAAACTGGCTACTACAAAGTCATATATATGGTATCTACAATCAAGTGATGAACATAAACTGATTTAGCCTCCTCCACGGGCTATTCTGTGCAGTCAATTTCAGCGCCTCTAGAAGTCCCTCCCATGCTCCCTCTTTGGATAACCTTTCCACGCCTTCCCTTCCAGACTTTCTCTTTGGTTACTCGTCCTCGTTTCATCTCTTTGCAGTCTTTTTCTCATTTTCTCTATCTCTCCATCCTTCGCTCTTTGGTAACATCTATTCATACCTTTTCTTCAGCTCTATCTTCCATGCCTTCCTCTTGAGCTACGTCTTCTATACTTTCTCTATCAATATCCTTTATGCTTTCTCGTTTGCAGCTTCTTCCATACTTTTCTCCTTCAGCAACCTCTTGCATACCTTTCCTTTTAGCCGTCTCTCTCATGCTCCTCTTATTATCCTCTCATGCCTTCCTCTTTAATTTGTTTCACTATGCTCTCTCTTTTAGAATTCTGTTATGGTTTCCTCTTAGGAGTATGTTCTGGCTTTCTCTTCGCACAACATACATGAAGAGTTATGTCCTGTTACGCACACATAGGACTTAAGATCATATCTGACAAATGGAAATTGGTAGTGAAGACAGTCAACAACAAATACGGTGCACGAGCCTTCTACAAACACGAGGTGCACAATGTGGAATGAAACTGCCATTGACAACTTCGTGAGCTTGAAGACATGGAGCATCCGAAAAACCTAAAAGCCACTCTTGTTCAAGCGTGATATGCCATAAGTCTTAAAGTTTTCAGTGCAGCGAATTCAAGTGTAGATCTTTTGTGTGCCAGTTTTTATCTTTTAGAAATTTTAACCCACTGTGTCTTACTACTGTGTTTTTATGTAAAGTGTGTTCCATTGTTTTTATCATTTTTTTTTATATTTATTGTATATACATGGTGTTTTGTAGGAAAACATTGTACACGCATAAAACTATATGTAATTGTTGCGCTCTTTATAAATGAATAAAAATCAATAATAATAATAATAATAATGCTAAAGATCCTCTCATTTTTCTTCGTTATCATCCTCCTTGAATTCAAGAAATATATACATACTGAGAATAATCACTTTCCTCTTTTGAAGTCTCATCACTTAGTACGCTGAATAAAATATTGTTGGATGTTCGTTCTTTTATATATGTCATTGACAAAAAAGTAATTGCCACTTAAAACCAGGCATATCCAGTTTGGGCTGAAACTTATCCTGCTCCACTCTCTGTGCGAACAATATGTACTGCCGTTCTTGGGGTGCGCAATGGCTGAAATGTCATTTTCAAATTATCCATAATTAATTCAAGTTATGTTGCATAATCTAACGCTGGGAAAAACCTCGGTGAATTTGTGAACTCGTGGAATATCTGTATTTCTAGTTGTAAAGTCTTGTACCTCAGATATGACAATCTTTTCTTCCTAACCATTCGACGAGTTGTCTCCGTCTAATAATTCAGGCTTGGTGCCTTTCCAGACCGTTTCTTCTCTATCCATTGTATCTCTATGTTACTCATCGGTCAGGTCTAAATCCTCTCCGTTTTCCTACAACAGTATTGCAGTTTACACGACACTCACACTTTAGAAAGTAAAACTGGTTCTTCTATCGATAAAGAGGATTTTATGCATTTCAACAAGACTATTATAGAAACATAAATGACCCACTGAGTATACCAAAAGGATCACTTTAAAGTTAGAAAGTCTGCAATTAAATCTTTGTAAATATTAAATTTGTTTAGAGTTTAATCAAGGGATGCTTAAAATACTAAAGATATATTGAAACAAACTTGCAATTAAGATTCCATTTCGGGATAATATATACTCTACTCCAACCCGAAGAAATAATAGTGCTCTGCGCATCGGATTCCAAATGCTTGAAATGATATACTTTTATAATACTAGTACGTGTGCATACCATAAGAGGGTTTTTTTTAAATGTCAAAGTAATAATACGATTTTAAAATGTATATTCGGACGACTGACAAGGTTATTAAGTTAAATGTATCTGATTATACTTCTTGGTACGGAAAGCTGATCTCAGCCATTCTAAATATTGCGTTCCATTAGAGTCCTTCCCTGACGTTAATCGTCCAGATCTTCCCAGTACTTCAAGCGTGGTGTGTGCATTTAGCTTTCCTGTAACATACAGACAACCGGTAATATCAAAAAAAACCACTCAATTTCACCTCTCCATTATATGCTGGGTGTTTCTTGGACTAGTACATCCAATGGTCTTGTTTTGCTCAACATATTCGTTGAGTTTGTCGTGTTTTCCAATGGTTTTACAGTCTATTTGAAATCAGAAAGCATACATGTGTACTGTTGTAATGAGTGCATTATGAGAGAGAAAGTTACGTTACAAATGTATTACAAAAAATGCCCTAATATTTAACTTTACTTGGCCATTTTCAAGAAATATCAATTAGCAATTGTTTATCATGCTCACTTACTAAGGATATTGTCACAGGCCGCCTTGGGACGTGCCTAATATAGTATACATGTATCATTATTTTTTTCGAAGGTTTGGTTACAGTAAAATATAGCTATTGAATTATATATGTAACTCATTTTCAAATTGAATTGTAGTTTTCCAAAGGACTTGCATGACATTTTGGAGATTCGAGTTCGTTTGGGCGAAACAAAAATACGTATTGTACATCCACGAACTCGACGGTCTTCTTCGCGGCATGGTTGTAAATTGTTTGAATGTAAAGGCATAGATCGAACAGTGATTTCAATCCTCGTAAGTCTAAATAGAATACAAAACAAGAGTTTGGGCAATCACGGACCCTGGGACACACAGATGGTGTGGATCAGGTGCCTAGGAGGAGTAAGCATCCCCTGTTGACCGGTCACACCCGCCGTGATGCCCATAGTCTTTGAATCAGGTAACGGAACAGTCCGTAGTCAAATCAGTGTTTTAACTTTTTTATTTTCATCATATGTTTGGTAGATTAAGTTCATGTGCTTCGAGTTGGTTTTCCTTGGACTACTGTATTTTCCTTTCCATTGTCAAATTGGAAATATACCTAATATGGATAATCATTATCAAATATGGGAAAATCACGACAGGTGGTTTTCAACTCTTAAGTTTACATACTTACAAAACAAAAAGTTTATTGTTTAATATACATGTACTTACAAGTATTATACATTTAAAAACGATATTATCGGTGAAAATGATGGATACACCCGCTACGCATGTAACTAAATAACGACTTAATTTGACGAATACTCATACAATTTCAATAATGTTCAAGTATTGTGTATTTTCTTACGGTGACTCTGGGCTTGGTTCAAGATCGTATAGCGACTAGGCTAGATCATATGTTGTCTACGTACGGCTAGGTTATTTGTCTAGATCTTTAACCTACCGATTTCACAATTTTAGCTTTGAAAAAAGCTAGAAAGTCGTCCAGTAGAATATCTTATTTGAGAGAATTGGTGCTTGGTGTTTTATATTTTTATTTTTTGTATTTATTATTATTAGGGATGCAAAATGAGTAGAATAGCTTTGTCGAAGACTAATTCGATTATTCGAATGTGGTTTTTTTTTTATCCACTGTTATGGTGAGTTGCTTTGTACATTGTATAAATAATATATACATGTATATAAATACAATTTTCTTCACGTTTTAGGCTACATGTACCAACAATGTTAAGATAATTCGAAAGTTCGAATATTCGTTGACATCCCTAATTATATCATTTCTTTTAAATTAATAAAATAAACAATAATAAAGAAATGAAATGATAGCATACTAATTGAGGAAGTTGCACTAGCAGTTCAAGGTGTAGTGATTCTAAAAAGAGTTTATTTTATGTTAATGAATATAGTTGATATTGTAAATGCTACTAGCTAGCTGCTGATGTTTGAAAATTGTGTTATTAACCTAGATATGTTTTCCGATATTTCACTTATGAATTCTTGAACAGCATCACGGTGGATTTTTAACATTATACTCCATTTCTGCGACAAATTTCAAGTGCATCAACTTGTTTCCCTACTGTTAAACGAGGTGTGTGTGTGTTCGTGTGTGTGGCTTGATCGAGTATTTTTTCAGAGGGTGCGCTGACAAACTTTGTCACCACGGACACACAGACAGGCCACACAAACAATGTGTTTCCCAATTAAATGGGGCGGGGGGGGGCATAATAAAACCAAGTTTGAATAGCATGAAAAATATTAATCATTAAAGTATTTGGTTGAAAAAAGGTGTAATTTCCTCGTGTAATATCTTGGTATTTAATTGTAAAAAATCTTTATAAAAGTCTTTACAAAAATATAACGATCGCTTTGCATACAGACCTTAATAATAAATCTTTTAACAAGCAATCGGTCGATACCATAGATCAAGGTGCAAAGTGTTTATTCTTTACTGCTTAAACACAGGTAAAGGTGAAATCCCTAAAGGTAACGGCCGATTTAATGCTGAAAAGATGTACCCGATTATAAAAAAAAAAGTGTTTAATCTATGTGCAAGTCTCAGTACACAGATTCTTTCATTCCCACTTTTTTTTTAACTCGTAGTTTGAAAGTGTTGCATGCAGTACAAAAAAACAACAACAAAAACAACCCAAAAAACAAAAACAAGCAGCACTCCTTACACGTCTAATTATAGAGTGCACCGCGTTTATTGATTTTCTGTAAACACATAATGTTAGCTTGATGACACTACCTCTATATATAGAATGATTTTTACCTAGGATTCCAATCTACGCAATTGCATTGGAAGGTTTAACTCACAACAAATTGGCACTGACAAATTACGTAGTCGCTATGATATTGAACGCCCCCTGACCTTTACAAGGTGACATTTGTCTGAAAACTATTTGTCCATAACTTATTTTTGTGATATACGATCAACACTTGTTTTTTAAAAAACTCTGTTGAAATAATGAACTTGAATGGTTATAGTGTCTTTGACCTTTTCAAAATGACATTGAGAGATTTAGTCGAAAAACCATTGCCTTGAGGGTATATGTGATCAATCATTTTCGGTTACGGGAATAGCCGAGTAGTTACGATTGCTGTAGTAAATGACATTGGAATTACTACCGGTATTTGGTTTTTGCAAATCAGGCTGTCTATTTTACCTTAATAAGTCTCCCTTTAAAGGCCAGGAGCCTGTTTCATCAAAGGTCGTACGCCCAGCGTAACTTTACGCCAGGCGTAAGTCCCGGACTAACACAAAATCTAAGACCAATTTATGTTTCATCAAAGAGCGTAACATTACACCGACTTTAAGTTAAGCCCAAATTTCACACCTGGTCAGAAAATACGCCCGACTAAATATTGGCGTAAGCCCTCTGACTAGCCTTAAATTAGGGCGTAAGTCTACGACTTTTGATGAAACAAGCTCCAGAGGCGTGTGGCGAATGACCATCACCGGTATTAATTTTTGCCAAGCGTGAAGTCGACGTTTTGCATCTGATAATTACCAATTAGTTACGAGTAGTTTTAAGTAGTTACCAATTCAGTTGTGAACATAACGGGAATTCCGAATGAAATGTTTATAGAATTCTTATAATAACAAGCCTAAATGCAAATACACTGATCAAAATTTCTAGCGCACCAGCAAACATTTTACATTGCACTGCTTTTCTTAATTAATGATTTTGACTACATATGTATTTTGGAATAAAAACAAACAAAACAAATTGTTTTCACCGAATCATTTTTGCGAGGTGACGAAGTCAGCTTGCTATGTCAGCGTCCAGTAAAAAATGTCGGACAGCCCATTTACCACGATTTTCATTTTACCAATCATTTAAAATATTACAACTCTCACAACTCAAGTCCGTGTAGAAAATGAAAAAATAACTACTTTATATTGCGATCTGATAATTATAGGATTTGCCCCAGTTAAATTTCAAAATAAGGTAGAAAATATCCGATTTCTGATTTGTTTACTTTTATCCATGAGCTCTAAAAATAGAGTTCATTGGAAAGTGCAGTGGTTTCTTCAAAAAACAGATGATTTCTATCATGGGGGAAAAACCTCAGTTATTAACATTGCTTTACGACCTATTTTATAAAACAATGAAAACCAGTTGCACTATCTATGCAATGTAAGTTTCATCCGATAGCTATCTTGTTTCATGATCCCCTGCTCTATGTAGAGACTACATATAGGAAAGATATTTCAATATCCCCGGATGTGTTTGCCCAAGATTGAGCAGAGGTTTAAATGTCTAGGTGTTGCCTGAATGGCTAACATCAAGGATGAATTTATTTTGAATTAAAAGGAATATCAAAGCTTTAATTAATTGTTGGGAACCCTATGTAATTTTTGTAGTTTTTTATTATCACTTCATCTTGGGATGAACTTTCAAATGTTGGTGTTCATTTTTCTGATATCAATAAAATTAATTAGTGAGAGGGCCAAAGGTTAACATTGCGGTTTATTGGACTTTTCCTTATGGGAAGAACCGGGGGCGGATCTACAGAAAGTGTTGTACAAAAATTGTGAATTTCGCAACGTAAGGGTATTGACTGGATCCAGGGCGGGTCCAAAATAGTCATATGATGATGTCGAAAATGTGTCGCAAATTCACTTGTTTGTGTTGCTCGTAAAAAGCACTTGGCGGGTATATTGTACCTAGAGGGTGATGAAAATAAATAGTTAATATGATTTGAATAGCCCCCCCCCCCCTTTTTTTTTTAACTTTCAATCAAGATAATCAATATTGAATATTTACACGGGTGGGATGATTGATAGCTTTTAAAACAGAAGTATTTTCCTTTCTCCTGTTTCTACCTTAAAACCTTGGATTGCAGATCGATCAACTGAAAGAATTTGGTGCAATTTTTTTTTTTTACATGCAAGGGCAGTTCGTCAGCTATATAAACAGTGGAGTAAAGCTTCTTACTAGTCCAAACTGTGACTCTATTTCAATGACATGATGTAGATTTTCAAATTTAAATTTTGATCTATATCCTGTTGTTTATCGTTTTTTTTTTTTAATTTTCAAAGCACAAATTATCCATTTGCAGCATAAGTTAATTAATTGATTTAAAGGATTTGCCGTATTGGCAATATGTAAACCCTTTTCCGGTAGACAACGACACAAGATAAAATCAGTTTTCAAGATGTTTGGAATGAAACAGAGTAGATATACAGTATATCCCATTAGTATCTTTTTTGGCATTTAGTGTTGTTGGTCACCTCGTTTCAGAACTTTAAGTACTTTGATTATTGATATTGAAACAAAAAATAGTTTGAGCCCATCTGGTTGTGCAACCCCCTCTTTTTATCTGAAGGGTTACTTTTGAGTAACACCCCCTCTTTCAAATTCTGAATTCGCCTCTGTGAAGTAAATTTACAAGGAGAATGTTTCCTGTTTAATACATGACAATATCTACATACAATCCTGAACAAATCACAAGGAACATAATCAAAGGGATCCTAGTAAATTGAGTTAAAATAACAAAAGAAATTCAAATGACAATGTATGTTATTTTCTTAAAGATATGTTTAAATAACCATTGGACACTTGAATATCACATGTATTTGGTAATTTGTACATCTATCAGTCCATCTTAACTTTATAGTCCTTGAAATGTTGTACTAGTATTCTTTTATACACATGCAGATCATTGTGTAATTGCGTGTAAAGTAATCCCACAAGATTTTCACAACGAGTCTCAGTATGAAAGGCTTCATTAAGAAGAATTTACATGTAAAATCATTTCTATACTCGCATACATTAACATACACCTACAAAGTCTTGCAAAACTAGAGTGAACAAAATAATTCAATAACGAATCTTTAAAAGTACTCTCATATGTTGAAAATAACCAAATAAAATAATGTACTTGAGTATTGTATCATTGCATTGCTGTGCTTTGCATTCAGTGACTAGGTTTGTTCACTTTCTCACCCTGTTTCTCGAAAACAAAAACTGATTCCAATTCTTCAATTCACACGGTAAGTCCCTAGGCCTAAAACAAAAGAAGCAGGGACTTTGATCTCTATATTAACCAAGGGAGTATAGCGTTGTTAAACACTGTCCTGTTGCTATGCCAATAGATGTGTTGCACGCCGGGAATGGTGTAGGTCTTGACTTTCTTCTGTTTGTATAACGTCTGTAAACCGAAGGAGTCTTCCAGGAAGTACTAAAATGAAAGTAGAGAAAATGGTTCAGTACATGTAACAATTGCATTAAAAGTAAGAGAGTTTAACAAAATTATCAAAGAAACGTATATTACGTGGATTATTACGATGTAGTCAATATTTCATCAAGTTAGATTGATTTTTACAAGAATGCATAAACTGAATTTAATAATCGCCGCAGTACAGTACGTACATGTATACAATAGACTCAAACTACAAATATTTTACGAACAAGTACATCTACCGGTACTAGAAATGAGAGATCCTGAGATGTAGAACACCCCACCCCTTTAATCATCTTTAGACGAACTTACTCTCTGTTGTTCCATTTCGACAATTTTCTCTTCAGAGTTGTAATAAGCAAAATGGCTGAAAAAATGAGAAAGAGAAGTTAATCTGTGATTCATCTGATCTATTTCTTCGTGTTGTAGTTGTAGGCGTCTTTACAAATTGTCGTCAATCTTGATCAGCTGACCTATTCAAAATCAGGGACAATATTATTTTGTTGTCATGGTAGTATATACACTACACAAATTCTCCTTCAGACGGGGATTAGAACCCACTTCCGGAGCGTTTTCTCCTACGAACTGGGATTCGAACCCCCTGACGAAGCGTTAACTTCTTACTCAACAATTGATGCATTATGTGGAGTGATACGCTCCCACTTTTTGAGAAGGTACATGTACATGTATTGTAGTTCAACTTTACTTTTTTATTTGTGGCTTTGTGGGGGGAAATGGATGTACTTGACGAAACTGAATATTTAAACCATTACCTTGACTCCCATGGAGTGATGACACCATCGTTTGGTCCACCAATCAGAATAAGCCTGTTAAGTCTGAGGAAATTTTGCTTGTACTCTACAGAAAGAAAATTCATTTTATTTACTATTGCTATTTTAACTACTGTCATTGATTAAAGTACCAATTTTTAAATGATTTACCAAATATATTCGGCGTGTATGTATCGTTGTTTAAAGGTGCCAGAAAATTAGAATATTTCCGGTATTCTTCCAGGTGATGAGGATCTGAAACGATACAAAAATAGATAACGACGTTGAATTTATCAAAAGTTTATTTAGTAACATCATAAGTCAGGGCCAGCTTTCACAAAGATATCTTAAAATCTGTTTTTAAAATTATAATAGATTATAAAACCGTCTTATAGTCTCTTAGAACTATGACAATTACAAGACACTTGTAAGAGTAACTACCTTAACTTTAGGATCTTGGTCCATAATTATATTCGTTATATTGGAAAATACAGTGTTTCAACTGCATGAGAGAATTTAAATGCTACATGAAAGATTAAAGTATATAAACTAAACAGGAAGTTGAAATGTTATGATTTTAGTTCAATATTTGTTATGACGTAATGTATACTATTTATAAAATTCAATGCATAGTGCTTTTTTCAATAGTATAGCTGCCTGTGCGATGTTATAAACGAACATCGAGTTCATTGCTTAGTTCAACGATCAACGAAGCTTCTCAATGATGCCCGTATACTCCTAGACTTGTTAACTTTTTTTATATTTCATGTAGATCTGCTTACTTTCTTACTTTTTAAAAAAATATTCCATCTAACAAATAAGTGAGATACAAAGAGCAGTCAGCAAACATATTTTTAAATATCTTAACGTAGAGAATATCATCCAGATATAGTAAGTTATCTGTCCCTGAATACACATTCCCTCCGTACGAAATGTTTATTCCTCAATGATGAAAAAATAGGCCGCCGCCATTTTTCTAGATTGATTGATTGATTATTTATTGTTTTTGTCCCACTCGAGAATATTTCACTCATATGGAGACGTCACCATTGCCGGTGAAGGGCTGCAAAATTTAGTCCTACGCTCGGCACTCAAGGCTTTTGAGCAGGGAGGGATCTTTATCGTGTCACACCTGCTATAACACGGGGCCTCGGTTTTTCCAGTCTCATCCGAAGGACCGCCCCATTCAGTCGCCTCTTACGACACGCAAGGGGATTCTGGAAACGTATTCTAACCGGACCCCTACGGGTTACAATCCTCTAGATGAATTTTACGATTTCTAACAATATTTATGTTTTTATCGTAAGATAAGACAGTTTTGTGAAACAGCTACGAGGATTGATTGATTATTTATTGTTTTACGTCCCATTCGAGAATATTTCACTCATTATGGAGACGTCACCATGCCGGTTAATGGATGCAAAATTTAGGCCGATGCTCGGCGCTCAGCATCGACGCTCAGGGTCTTTTAGCAGGGAGGGATTTTTTTCGTGCCACACCTGCTGTGACACGAGTCCTCGGTTTTTCCGGTCTCATCCGAAGGACCGCCCCATTCAGTCGCCTCTTACGACACGCAAGGAGATGCTGGGGACCTATTCTAACCCGGACCCCCACGGAAATATAACAAATCTTGGTCTTAAGACGACTTTGTTCGTGAAACTGACCCCTGTTTTTCAAAAAAGGTGTTTCTGAACACACAGTACCACTCATCCTACTTTTACCTTTCCAGTAGTTTCCCACAGATAGGTCTTGTCCTAGTTTTGTATAAAACGCTCTACAATAGAAATTGTTGCGTTTTAAATGGTTGCTGCAATTCATGCGCATACATGTACGAGACAATTTGAAACAAATGCAGATTATAGATACTCGCCTGTGCAGTTCCGATTTCAGAAAATTTGGGAAAAGGAACTTCAAATAATTTGTATCTGTGATAGATAGAAATTAATGGGTATTAAGCAATAGAATATATTTACCGCACTGACACAATCTCAGGATTAAATTAATGTTTTACTCGCCTCCATACTGCCCGGCCAGTGGTGAGCTCAGGGCGATGAAAGTGTCCACGTTATGTTGAGTTGTGGACAAGATTCCGCGGCAAATTAGGCCCCCTATTAATAGAATATTCACTTCTAAAATTCTTTATCATAGAATGATAAACAATTGTCACAAAAAAAAACCCACACACAATAGTATTTACAATTTATTTTTATCTAAGTGCGCCTTGCCAATAAGACAACTGGGTTTGTATTTTTTTTTTAAATGTTCGTTTCCTTTGTTTCTAGAATAAGTTGGGGTGGAAGATATTAGCGGTATGTCATCTCCCCGACCCCCTATTTACAAATTTGTGTATTTTATCATACCGGTAGAGGCCAAATCTCCAGAGCTACAAAAAGCGTGAAACGATTTCATAATCAATTTGATCTCATAGATTTTTGTGGTTTCCCATAGCGAAACATGGACTTTGCATTATACCATCCACTACTCCTCATAAACCACTGATCGTAATTCCATGAAACTTTAAGGAATTCTTTGTTACATGATCTCATTTTGCACCTCCTATTTTAGATTTGGAGCTGAATGATCGAGTGAGCTTTGCTCACAGTACTTCTAGTTCGAAATAGGATGAGATAGACAGGGAATCCATACATTTCGGAGAATTTATCGTCGCAAAAAAAAAAAAAATCAGAAGGGGTATACATTCTGTAATAGTGTCCATATTTCAGGTGCATGTGGTATTAATCATAAACTTTTTCACGCCCAGAGTTGAATGTTGCACTGCTTGTTTGGTAATAATTGAGAAATAAAGTTTTGATACCGACCCTGAGAGAAGCAGATAAGATGGATGCCGTTGGTGTGATTGCTCATGATGTTGATCACATCCTTACTGATGACGTCAACCTGTTTCCATAGAGGTACTAGGCTATCCACCCTTTGATAAAGCGCTATAGAGTAGAACGGTGTGTCGGGGTGAACCTGGAAGAAAAAGTAACCAAATAATGTGGTAAATGTTTGGTATTAACTGGACATATTGTAGCTATGGATAATGGTGCACCCCTCCCCTACTTTGTTAAATTTCATTTTATAAAGGTTTAGGGGGGGGAGCATTTTGGGGTCTTCACCACCCCACCCCATCTCTTGGGAAGAGGTAGGAACTTGGGTCGCAACCCCTTGGAAAGTTTTGTGGATCCGCAAACGGAGTCATTCACAGGGTGTCAGTAACCTAAAGGTAAAGGTGGGTGGGGAAGGACTTCCCTGACGTTGAACAAACTAAAAACGATCACTACATTTTCCAATCAAATACTGACTTCCATTGCACAATATTTAGCCTCCCGAAATTGAAGAGTTCCCATAGTCTACTCTTTATTTTTGAATTAGAATATACCCGTATGTGTGTAGAAATACTATTTAACAGAAAGGTAACAAAACAGACTATAGGAACTCTTCAGTATGACAGAGGTGAAGAAATGCGACGTGGGGCCATTTTTTTAAACAGAAAATTGGTGTTGGTTATATTTTGGGATTTACAAACCTAGAGATTAACATAACTAGAAGGTAAGCAATGCAACATTAATAGTGATAGAGAGTTAGTTTAACAATTAATTCAATTATTTGAAGCGAGCGGCAATGTCACCTAGGTTCATATTAAGTGCTAGACCGGGTTCGCATAATATACGTTCCGGGTTTTTAACGTTCCGGCCGAACCTTTATGATATCCTAAACGTTCCGGTTTTCTCTGTAACAATGGTTCCGGCCTGGCCTGAATGGGAATATTTAAAATTTTGATAACTTTTGAAATAATTCTGATAAACAAAAGAAATAAATGATAACTGCGTGATTTAATTTTACACGAAGTCTGTCGGAAAAGCATTTATATTGAAATTTCTTTAAATGAAATTATATTTTCATCCAAATTTCTTGATAAAATGTTTCATAGAATGAACTCGTGGCGAATAGTAGTTTACCTGTGTCCAGGTACATGAAATAGAAGGTATTCGAGGTTTTGCTGTTACGTGCAACATACCCCCCCCCCCTCCCCTCCCCTTGAGTTTTTTCAGTGTTCTTATATATATTGATTTTTCTTTGTAGAATGTCGACTTCGCTACAAGTAGAAGTCATAATTCTGTATTGTTAATATGTAAATAAATATGCTGATGCACTAGCACAGGCAAACCAGTTCCTATTATACGTGTTTGAGTTATAATTGTAAATAATTTATGTTCGTTTGAACTGGTGAATTAGAACATTTAAGTGTTTTTATTAAGGTAATAAAACATTAATGATTGACTGTTAAAACCAAAACTACAGATTTTTAGTGAATTAAAAATAGCATGTACCGCGGTATCATAAAACTACCTACTCAGCCGATAGCTTAGTGATTTGCTTGTATGCGTGTTCGGTGGATGGAAGGGTCCACACACCCCAGTTAACAAACTTCACACCTCCTGCTCCGAAAAGCAGGAGAATTATATCATTTCGTCCTTTGATTGGAATCTAAACTCAGTAATCACACGTGTCGTTCTGACAATTAAATAAACAGACATAAAGTTTTAAATTTGACTATAATCATATTAGTAATTAATTGTTTGAACCCGATAAAATAACTAAAGAAGTAGACATGTTCGTACAAACATTTCATATTTCAAAATCTTAAAAATTATAGGCGGAACCAATATTATGACGGAACCAATTTTACGCGGCCGGAACGTCTATGATAGGCCGGAACGAATAATTATAGGTATCTAGCGTTCCGGCCGGAACGTTTAATGCCCGAACGTATATTATGCGACAATCTCCTTTGTGATTGGTAGAAAATGCATGATGTGAAAATTCTGATATATTTCATTGGATGGAATTCTGTTTAACGCAACCTTGGAGATATTTTGCTGATGACGACGTAATGTACTAACCGTTAGTTAGACGACTATGGCGTGTAAAACGTACGTGCTATATTCGAAAATTGCAAATTCTTGTGATGTATGTCTTATGATGTATATTCTATAATCTTGTTATACATGTACATGTTCAATATCTTGTGATGTATATTCGAAAATGTACATCACAAGATTTTGAATACACGTCACAAGCTTTTGAATATACTAAAGCAACATTTCACACGCCATAGACGACCTAGCGCAAGAAAGATAACTCGCATAATATGTCATATATGTACCATCGATGAAAAAAAAAAAATTACAGAATGTTATCAAATTCTGAATAAGCATTTTTCAAGAGTAATTGGTAAAGAAATTGCGCTAGGTCCTCGAAGAAAAAAAAAAGTTCCCCAAAGCAAAATTTAAGATGACGGTATGACTTACCTCTTCAACCCATTTTTGAATATCCGAACCTTCTTGATAATTACCCAGGATTCCGTGAATAAACACAATAGCTTTGGGACCGTTTGAAACATTTTGGACTGCGAGTATGATAGCCAAAATGGACAGTTGTAAAATCACAACCAACAACATCTTGTTAGCCCTGTACATCAACATTTGACTGGTATCTTGAAAACTTTGAACCATGTACTTGTCAATAACATCTCAGGTAGATTAAAATTTGATTGTAAATATAAATCTTTGCATGTGTCTGTACACAATGAGCTGATACGCGGAGAAGTGTGAATGGCCAGAGGCATTTGCGAGTGTTGAAACAATTGAAATCAATTACTAATTAGGACTAATCCTGCTCCCTTCACGGTTGAGTCAAATAGATTAGTCGTGAATGACGATGGGTTACGTCACACAGGCGATTATATCCCTAGGGGCCTAGCTACTATATTAGGCTCCAAGCGATATAATCGCTGTGGGTTACATCAGAGGCATGAAGACGTACTATCTCACTCTAATGCCCGGCGATTGTATGATAGAGGTATCAACTTGTAAGATAATACAACATGGAAGACCGTAAACCAGATACATGTAATCTAATGTACTGCAGGAGGGTGAAGTATATACAATGTACATGGAGGTTAATATATCTATATCAGTGTCACAATTACATTTATTAACATTATAAATGGCAACAATGTTCAATTTAAATATTTTTATATCATATTTTTGGCTTTTAAACAATATAACATTGGGTAGAGGTGGGTCGGGGTTAAACAATTGTCACAAAGTACACGTGTATATCTTCAAACTAGGACGTTATTATTCAATAATTCCAACGTCCTTTATTTTGAATGGACAAAAGTAAAACTGAACGAGGATTTACAAATCAATAAATCAGAACACGTGATGTCTTCATACGCGTCTGATAATGTAATTCAAATTTGATACAGTGAACGAATTTGAATATAAGAATCAAACAATTTCGTACTCTTACCAAGTTTGTGAGTAAAATGTCCAGAGGTTATACATCGATCATAAATTCTTCAAAAAGATGTTCAATCCTATATAATAAGTTGACCCCTAACAAGGCCAAGTTGGTGGATTTTTACCATAACTATACATTTGTATTTGTTGTAGTTAGAAATTTTCTAGTCATAATACTTTTTCTAATTTTGTACTTTACATGTATTTTGTATACAATGTACATGTATTTTGTTATAAATGTTTGCATTCTTTGTGTAAAAATTTTATCTCAGTATTGAGTAAAATTTTTCGCAATTTCAGTCGGTGTTTGTGTTGTAAAATGAAGGAGGAAGGCATAAATTAATTAAATTTTTTTTTTAAATAAACCACGTATCTATTTTATATATTTAGTTCATTTTCATATCATTTAATTTTGATTTTCACCGTGATCACCTAGCGCCGATTCTCATTGGTTAAAACACCCTTGAAGAATTGATGTGATTTTTCAATCACGTACCTGAACAACAAGTAAAGTCTAATGGACATTGTTTTGTTATTGTAATATAAAATTACATGATAAGAAATAATCTTGTATATTTTGGGTGATATGCAGGTTATCACCCGAGATTTTAGACGGTAAAACTTTTCATCAATGCGCTTCGCGCATTGATGAGTTTTACCGTCTAAAATTCGGTGATACCTGCAATCACCCGAAAAAATATAAGATTCATTTCTTATATTGAAAGTTACTAGCATACATGTACATGTCATGTCGAAGATTATTTTGACATTGTAGAACTAACGTGATATACAGGAAACATTTCAAGATGGCATGGTATTGCCTTTATACAGGTTTTACTTCTAAGACTGAAATTATATATATTTCAGTACGCATATGATATGTACAAATACACGCAATCTCTAAAATTCATACATACAATATGTATTTTTTCAATATATCTAACTTTTCTTGGTTATGAAATACTTTTAAAATTCTTGAAACTGTATTAAGCAATATATCTGTTTCCATATTCGGTTAGTAGTAATTTCCACCCTGATTGTGTTTTAGAAATGTTTAGAATGCTTCTATCTATTTTTTAATTGCTGAAAATCGGCACCATGATATAAGATATAAGACCAAGGGTACCCAGGAATTTGGAGGGCCTGTGTTCTAACCTGTCAAAATGTCACAGACGATAAATGAGGTGGACGGACAGACAGACAGTGACTTAGGTCAAAAATAAATATAGTTGTGTTTCCGCTAACATTCCACACCCAAAAAAAAAAAAAAAAAAAAAATTAGGGTTGGTAGACAGGAAAATAATTTTATTTTAATTCTAAGCTTTATTTTCAACAGTAAGCATTAGTACATGTAATTAACTCAAACAATAATGTCACCTTACACATGGATTCATTATGATTTCATTATAAATTTTCTATTGAAATTTTCACTTCAGTTTGTTTTGATTTCTAAATAGTGCTCACACGCTTGACACAGTATGTGTTTAGTATCTCTATTTCCACGGTTTTTATAAAATGAGGATCCGGGTTAGAATAGGTCCCCAGCATCCCCTTGCGGGTCGCAAGAGGCGACGGAATGGGGCAGTCATACGGATGAGACCGCAAATACCGAGGCCCCGTGTCACAGCAGGTGTGGCACGATAAAGATCCCTCCCTGCTCAAAGGCCCTGAGCCTAAATTTTGCAGCCCTTCACCGGCATTGGTGACGTCTCCGTATGAGTGAAATATTCTCGGTGTGACGTAAAACAATAAATAATCAATCAAATGACTCCATCTCAGTGTTACCATGGACCGGGAAGATATTTTTTCCGGATTTTTTTTTCTAAAATAAAAAAAAAATAAATTCTAGGGTCGGCGTTATAATTTAGGGTCGGTCGTGTTAGCGGAAACAACAAATATTTTAGGCCTAATCTGAAACGGTTTGACACACAATAAATTATCTGATAGAGACTGACACAAGTAAGAAGGGATCTCGAATTATACCGAACATTGCATTTCTGCCCATTCTGGGGGTGGATGATGAGAGTTAGACATTGTATGAAATATCAAATATGGCAGATAGCGGTATTAGTAATCCGTCATTTGACTTGATAAATAACACATTTTTACAATTCATTGGGTCCAGTTGAGCAAAATTAAAACGTTATTGTAAAGATACGTAATTCTGACCTGTTTTATCCATTTTTCCAAATGTTTTGTTTCACCAGCAGCTTTTCCAAATATCCCATGGATGAAAACCACAGCTTTATACGACTTCGTAAAACCATTATCAAAACAAATAACAGCAATCAAAACCAAGTAATATAGCGAATTTTTGGCCGGCATACTTCTGAAGATGGAGATCATTTCAGTAGAGATAAGATCCGATATGGCAGTGGTAGCGTCATTTAATTTGTGTGTAGTTTAAAACCCTTATATCCCGGAAGAAACTTTTAAAATTGCATATACATGTATATACATTTTCGTCTTAAAGTTTGTGTTAAATCTTCCTTAATTGATGTTTGAGGTATTTATAGTTTAAGATATGATAGTATCACATACGTATACACAACTATGTCCAAAATCAGTGACCTCTGATCCATTCAACGAGACTGTGTTAATTACACACAAAATTAACTAAATTAAAAACCATAGAGTGTGCTTGTAGTATGTGTTACCCTGAAAAAACGGAAACAAATGCAGTTTTTTCCGCAATGGCAGGAAGGTGGTCGTGTCAGCAGTGATTGCACGACAAGCAGACGGATATGATTGCACGACAAGCAGACGGATATTATTGCACGACAAGCAGACGAATACGATTTGGACATTGTGTTAAAAACACACACAAATTACATGTAGCTCTGCTGGGTTTTTAGATCATGTGAAGGGGGAGTTTACTAGGGGTTCTAGAGGTGAAGGGGAAGTTCATTAAGGGTTCTAGAGGTGAAGCGGGAAGTTCATTAGGGGCTCTAGATGTGAAGAGGGAAGTTCATTAGGGGCTCTATATGTGAAGCGGGAAGTTCATTAGGGGCTCTAGATGTGAAAAAAAGAAAGTTATTCAGACAGGAATATACAATGTTTAGTGAAACACTGCCGGTTTTTTTTAGTTCACGTACAATATATAAAAATAGGTATTCATTTAAAAACGTTTGTTTCAAATATTGCCTGTCATCATGATGCAATCTGCCGAAATATGTTTTGAGGATTATTAGTTTTAGAAATAGCGAGCGACTTACAATGGCGTAAAAAACGGCCATGGATGAAACGAAACAAGAGGCCTCTGCGTCATATCTTTACCTTAGCAGTTGCATTTTCAGATGTAAATACATGCATTGTCAATGATGGCACTAACCTGGCCCAAAAGGTCATGATAATAATCTAATCATGAAAATTTTCTACATATTTCTGCACTACATATACATTGTATATGAAACTTTGAATTCCACTTGTGGTCCTTGACCTCGGAAGTGACGGCGTAAAAAAAACTTGCATCTCCACTACACGCATTTTAATTCTTTATATTGTGCCCAGTGATTCTGAAAAAAATGTTGGGTTTCTTATGCCCCTGGAATCTTCGATTCGGGGGCTTATAGTTTTATCCTGTCCGTCTGTTTGCAGTCTGCAGGAAAAACTTTAACATTGGCCATAACTTTTGAATGGTAAGTGATAGGGCTTTCATATTTCACATGTGTATCCCTTTTGACAGTTCCTTTCCACTGGTACCAACTTATTGACTTCCTGACCTTGAAATTTGACCTGCTTTTCAAAACATTGGTCACAACTTTTGAATGTTAAGTGATAGGGCTTTCATATTTCACTTGTGCATTCCTTATGACAAGCCCTTTCAACTGGTAAAAAAAACCTTTTGGACCTCTTGAACTTGACTTACTTNTTTTTTTTACCTTTTGGACCTCTTGAACTTGACTTACTTTTCAAAAGCTTTAACATTGGCCATTACTTTGAATGGTGAGTGGTAGGGCTTTCATATTTCACATTACATACCCTTTCTACTGATTCTAAACTTTTGGACCTCCTGACCTTGACCTACTTTTCAAAAACTTTAAATATGAATGGTAAGTGATAGGGATTTCATATGTGTATTCCTTATGACAAGTCCTTTCAGCTGGTACCAACATTTTGAACCTCTTCACCTTGAAATTTTACGTTCTTTTTAAAAATATTTAACATTGGCCATACCTTTTGAATGGTTGGTGAAAGGGATTTCAAATGTGTGTTCCTTATGACAAACTCTTTCCACTGGCATGTATAATCCGAGGACATCAGTGTTTTACAAACACATCTTGTTTAAAGTAACCTTTATACCAGGGACAAATTGTAAATAAACTTGAATCTTCACTACACGAGGATTCTTGCATATCAATTTTAAAATGCATCCTGTTAAGGAGAAGCTTCAAACGCATTGAGCCACGTCATATACAATAATTGATGATCAAATGTGGATTCTCAAAACATTCCAAAGAACCTGTAGTGAATTTGAAATTACAACCACCACCCCCCTCCCCAAATCAACAGCATCAAAAGGTATAACTTTTAAACACTTTACAAGACCATTCTTTACGATAAATTAAAGACCAGGCCTATTGACATCATGGACGGCTGTGGTTTTTTTTTTTTATTTAAATGGAACATGGGAATATACATATGTTGTGCTCAGTCATCCATGAATTACAATATCATTCTGATTCTACGCCTGTATATTCTGAAATTGATACAAAAAGATCTGGAATTCCTCTTTGATAATATTTTCGTGTTTTGTGGTCTTTGATGATGCCGACCTCCAACAGCCTTTTGGATTTGGAATTCCCATGGGCACAAATTATGCTCTATTATTAGTTGACCTGTTTTGGGAGTTTTGTTTGGTTTTTTTTCTTTTCTTATTGTTTGTTTGTTGTTGTTTTTTTATTTTTTTTATTATTTTTTTTATTTTTTGTCTTATGAAACAGAATTTATTCAAAAGTTTCTACATAAGGAGAAAAAATCTCTTGCTGTGACCTTCATCTCAACATTTACATGTATCGACGACGTTTTATCTGTCAACAATACTTATTTTTATTCATATATACATTCGATAGTTCCCAGTGAACTCGAAAAAAAGACAACACAAGAGTTTTTCATGTATGCTTCATATTTGGATATTTGATTAAACATAAATTTTAACAGCAAAATAACTATATACAACTTTGTGACAAATGAAATGACTTCAGCTTCAACATTGTCAACTTACCATATTACAATTTCATCAGCATATAGTGCTTATAAATGCCTCTTAACTAAATCGATACGCGAGAACATGCCCTACGTATGCTCCATTTTTAAATCAAGACAGGCTACTGGCTAACAAGTTGATATCACTAGGATTTCAACGGTTTAATTAAAAGTCGTTTCAATTCGTTCGTTAAAATTAACGCGCAAATCAAAACTATCACCGAGTCCAATGTTTTCTAATGTGTTTCATGCCATTTTTTAGACCGTTCTTCACATATTTTTTTATTAACCTACGGATTACTTCGTTAACGGGATCAAGATGATAGACTTTTGGCACTGTTTGCCCTACTCTAAATATTGTTATCTTTATAAGATTTATAAGAATATTCATTGTTTGTTATTTTCACCTATTCAATTCTTTCAAACAAAGTATCGACCTGGATGCAAAAATTATATTCTATGCTAATCTTGTCCCTGGTATATCACCACGGTTTTTTAGGACAAACGACAAACATTGTACAGCGCATTAGAAACTATATGTAATTTTGCGCTTTATAAATGAATAAAATAATATAATAATATTTAATGAAAGAAAAGTGAGCAAGCCCACATACCCTACGCTCCCCACATTGCTTGAATGTAGTTTTGGGCAATCAGGTAGAAAATATAATTGAATATCGGTTATAAATGGATACACATAATTGATTAACTATTGATTATACTAGGATTTTTTTTTTCTAAAATAAAGTAAGAGATCTTTTCATTAAACATGCAATAATTTTATCCTTCTTCCATTCAGTGTTTAATTGGTGAAGAGGTCAAAGGGACATACATGTACACGTTATGTTCTTTATCACTACAAAGTTTCACGATAATCTGTTGAGCGGTTTCAGATGAGTTCGCTGACAAACTGTTTTCAATAGTATATTTAATTGTGGCCAAATTTCTAAGTTCAAAAGGGGCATAATTCCCCCGAAAAAAAATTGAATCGGAATTTTCCTGTGTATATGCGCATCTACACAGTAGTTCTTCATCACTACAAAGTTTCACACGATAATCTGTTGAGAGTTTCAGAGGAGTCGCGCTGACCAAACTGTTTCAATGGTACATGTGTATATTTAAATGTGGCCAAATTTTAAGTTCAAAAGGGACATAATTTCCCGAAAAAAAAATTGAATCAGAATTTCCTGTGTATATGCGCATCTCACGGGTATGTTCTTTCACCACTACAAAGTTTCACGATTAATCGGTTGAGCCGGTTTCAGAGGAGTTCGCTGACAAACTTGTTTCAGTAGTATATTTAATTATGGGCCAAATTTCTAGAGTTCAAAAGGGGCATAATTCCCAGAAAAAAAATTGAATTCAGGAATTTCCTGTGTATATGCGCATATACATGTTATGTTCTTCATCACTACAAAGTTTCACGAAATTTGTTCAGCGGTTCAGAGGAGTTGCGCTGACAAAAAAACCCACTACCGGACTGATGACTGACTACTGACTGACAGACGGGTTCAAAAAACATTATACCTCCGCAAACTCGTTGCGTGGGAGAAAATGGCATACCACTCAATGCCAAAAATATTTTCTATGGTTTGACTTACGAGACATACAAGAAAATAAATGCTGGATCCAACTGCATGAATATGATTCTTTAAATGAATGCTTAATTATCAAGAAATGCAGGTTAGCCAAATCAAATTGGACCTATAATTTGAGTTGCCCTTTGTCAATAACCTTTTATTGGAAGAATGGTAAGCCATATCCACTTCCGTCATAATATGAATATGAAATACCTTTCAAACAACAGGTTTATTCATGGTGACTTTCACCTTGAATAATAGCGCATGGGCTTTTCTCAATTCTATATTTTTGCTATATCCCAGGACTTCTAAGTTTTGACTGAAGGTAGCGCGGCAGGACGGCTGTTTTTCTGATCTAAAACTCGTATCGGTAGCAAATAGAGGCCAAGTCTACGTTATAATGAGCTAAACACACCACTTTCTAACAAGCATTTCAATCGGAATGGAAAGAGCGTACCAAACCCCGTAATGCGTGACCCGGAATGCATTTTAACCCAAGATTAAAATCAGAGGTATAATGTCTAGGGTGTTGTGTGATTTGGCTAATATCCGAGAATGAAATTACATGTAATGTATATGATTGAACGAAATATTATTAAAGCTTAAAGGAGAAAATAACTCACCGCCTCAAAACCCTGGGAGGTTACGTACTGTCAGTCATTGGCAATTTACTATATTGGAGGATTAGAAAATTGATTGACATTTAGTACTAATCCGTGTGTATATCTAGTCAACCCCGTGGTCTCGAGCGGGTGTGAAGATTATCGTTGAATGCTTACCGCGTAGTACACAGCAATGAATAACGAAAGGTATTGATAGATTAATAAATATTTGTGCAACAAAAAAACTCAAGTTTTAACGAATTTTGAATGCAATTTTCGTATTGTGATGGGCTTGCTGATTACGGAATAAATGCGATGTTTAAAACGAAAGAGAGAAAGTACCGACTATTCTGAAGATGTTTATTGTTTGCGAATAGGCTTGAAAAATAATTCAGTTATACATGAATTAATGGATGTTGTGTGAT
>CAJDSM010059225.1:990-13319 GCA_903981925.1 Ostrea lurida | reverse complement strand
GCAGCCCGGCCCACTCCGTACCGGACACCCATCCACCACCATTCGGTGCACAGTTCGAGCTAAACTAGCCTCCCATCCTAAGTTTCTCACTTTCCAAATGTCAATTTACGACCCTACACTTTCAACCATAATACCCCCAATCACCACTCATTCTCAGACGACGCAAATTTTCCACGCACGGACCACCGCCCTACCTCACGAACCGCACTATATCTGTGTTCGCTCATTTACTCTTGACTCGCATTCAAGAACCCACCTCTTCCATACCCGGCAGCACTAATACCATGATTCGTATCCAGTACTACCTCTAGTTAGCCACTCACGACCGTAAGCACTCCAACCAACACCCCAGTTCCGCACTGGAGCTACGTCCCTGCCACTTCGGTACGCAAAGCTAACAACATTAGCAGGGCATTCGATCCACACACACTTCCGCGTCATCAACACTCTGTTCACCTAGATCACGCTCGACTCCACAGATTACACACGATGCCTCCAACCCACCGGTCTGGTTAGCTAATCACGGCTATTACGGTGTGACCGCTCCGACACCCCAATCTGTCTACCTCCGACATCACCACCGGTGCCCATCCAGATTCTCATACTCACTCGCGTCGTAACCCTGCTACGGTCCAGCCATCTCTGAAGTTGCCACACAAGAAGCCAATCCCACCTCGGACAATACTTTTATGCCATACCGCCCAATTCTACCCAATACTCAACACCCAAGAACTTGGACCAATCGTTCAATATTTCACTTTCGCCCTACCCCACTGCCATTCACTCATGACGCGATCACACTACTTTGACACACACACCGCACTTTCACACCCCATAATGGGGTCCCTCCGCAACATAAACCTCAACGCCTTTCACTCTCCGCTCCGTTACAAGCACCACCACGTGTCGCCTGCCCACACAGCCAATGGCCATAGACTATCGCATCCGAAAACACCGCATGCAATAAACGATCAAATATTAACTGTACCAGTAATTCAGCCCGCGTCCCTGATCGCGGCACTTTATCTCAAGCCTAGGTCTGCGGTCATTCTTTTAACCATGTCCAAGCCGTTCAGTGCTGGGACAGAGCAAACCCGACCACCTTCGGTGTCGATAAGAATCTTACATGCGCAACGCATCCGTCCATCTTTCAGATCAAGGACCACAGCACTATTAACGTCCCTTAACTCACTGCAGGTACTAAACTCACCCTTCACATCTTTCTAGGTACCTCCACGGCCACTTGATGAGTAGGGCACTAGGTCACAACCCTCTGTAAGAAGATCGAAGAGAACCTATCACGACTCGCCTTATGAGCTAAAGATGTATTCTCTCACGTATACGATCCCTGCAGACTCACTGTGCGATCCTAGGAGCTGCACTATAGAGAGCCTTTCCTGATCATCCTGATCGCGTGCCGTCCAGATACACTACCCCCAAGCGTCGATCTCCATTCCATTCTATTCACAAAAGCACTCATACGATTCCTCATAACGCTGGGATCACTACCTCCACCAGTAGCATCGCCTCAATGCTTTTAAATACACACCGCCCCGGCATGTATATCATTTAATACTCCTATAACGGTAAGTTCTTCTTCGCCGTCCTCTTTAAAGAGCCTTCCCCATCCCGCACCAATAACTCTAAGGCCAAGACAACCTTCCACCCACTTATACCCCACTTCAGCCGGATACGCGCCCAGCGAACGCGCACTCTCCTCTATTGTGTGTTTCGTATTGACACTATACTCACATTTTCTTTGCCATCATCTTTCTGTATTAATACTTCTCTCCAGGTCCTACATGAGGTACGTGTACCTACCATACATGCCGTCTTACACGAACACTATACACCAAAGGCTCATAAAATTAGATTGGTCAGCCCAGTAACGAAAGCCCTGGAATACCTCACGTCACCTAATTTTCATTCGTCCTGTACCCTGCATATCGCTCAGAAACAGCCGCCATGCGTCTCGCAGCCCTACCCACCGCCTCTGACAGCATTCACGTCCGCTCTTCTGCAAAGCCAACTTCCAGCCAACAACACACGTTCTTACTTCAATCGTCTGTAAAGTACACAACGTAGGCGTCGGTCGTTAACCTAAACGGGTCTACGGCCACCATTGCAAAATCTAGCTCATCTAGGTGTCATAAAACTTCATTACGGTTATTTACAACAACTTCAGAACTGCCCTACCTGGGCGGAGATACCATTCTGTCCGGGATCATACGTCTTACCGTTGCAGACGATCAATACCGAGCCGATGTATCTTCAGCCTTTCCCACAAGTGCTGGAATCCATGGTGCAGCCCACCTAACTACGTACCTTACGTCCAATCATTACCACGCCGCTTATACATAGTCAGTAGCTTTGTGCCAATACCCACAGCTCACCCATTTCCCATCGACCACCTGTTCCCTTGTTCATCAGCCGTGTTCTGATCACTACCGGATCACAATTCAGTATGGGCACTTCTACACCCTCTTCCCGGTTAGTTCGCCGGCTCACCGCTTCGTCAAAAGGTTTCCCTCCACAGAGAGAACGATACTCCGGCCACAAGCTTCGCACAACGGGCTACGCAATTTCGTCACATTCCAAGCTCGGGACTGTCCACGACCATCCCGAGATTGATCTAGGCCAGTAGGTCACCTCCGCGAGGATCACCTCTCCGGCGCCACGGCAATCACGCTACTCCTCATGGAACAATATTGCTTCACAATTCGACGAATAGCACTCTGCACCCTCCTAGAGGTCCATTAACCACACACAGCTCACCAACATACATCCCACAGACCCACCGTGTATTCGCCCACTTGCTACATCTTTGCTGACATCAAGGGTAAATCTACACTATTCATTCGTCAGCACCGCTCCACCATGTGGCGCACAAACCTCTTCCCGTCACGCCATACCAACGCCTGAACTTCTTCCACTAAGCACTCTTCACATCACCTCACACACACACGCAGAACATCGCAGACCCGTCGAGCCACCACATCCCAGGACACCCTCCGAGCCTCTTCGAGCAGGCTTCCTAAACTCGCCACGACTGCGTCCCCACTAATGAGGGCGTGCTATTATGAAAGCTCTACCGATAACCCAGCTCCCGCAACCTAGCAACAATATTCACGCCGGCCTCACGATCTCTCACTCACTATGAATTTGACCACTATGCACATCGCACATAACCAACGTGTTATCAAGCATTGCTACTCAGACTGCGTCCTACACACTCGTGCCCCACTCTGAACCCATCGACACTTCCTTTCACACGAGCTTACCAACTCACATTCTTCCTCTACACACTCCTCGGCGGCCTGCCACACACGCTGCACTGTCTCAGCTAGGTTTCATCCCACCTACTTCAAATACGCCCGGGCCAATATGATCGCCTCACGCAAACTACGTACTCCAGGGCTCGCAAAGACCGCGGCGGCGTTCCCCTAGTCTCTCCCTCATCTTTTATTGCTCATCTAACGTTCTGAACACGCGCTTAACCAATGCACATGCCGCCGATCCAGTTCGCCCATGCATCCTATCTTCCCATCCATTCCACCAGTAACACCCCCAGCACAGCATCACCAAGTCAGACCTCACCGCGTACATCCTCCCATCGAGTACCCCTAAGCAATTCACTTGTCATCCTACGCTCGGCGCCGCACAACATCCGAAAGCACGCACGTCTGCACACATGACATCGCTCACTCGCTTTCCAGGGTCGTCACTGATAACCTACGCTATGTCATCCGGGCTGTTGATTACTATACAATGCTTTTTTATTAGCCCTTCTTAGCGTTCATCACTGCCCGAACTCTTCCCCCGACTATCCTATCACAGTTTCCATTTTAGAGTCAACATTATCAGAAACCATACCGTTCCCCCAACCGCTACACTCTTCACCATTTAATTCAAAGTACATATCCGAAACTACCGATTACCATAACCCACAAATTTCTCCCTGAACCCACTGAACTGAAACACAGCTGCCCGCCACATCAATTTCCTTCGAAACCTCGAGTCAGCATAAGACGCTAGTAGTTACTATACCCCCGAACCACACCCCTCCACCTTCCCCTACTCGCTCATACCATAAGTAACTACACCCTCCTGCAACTTGCACTCGAAAACAGGGCTCGCTATTGCATTATGATAATATCCATATCACCTCGGTCACCACAGTGTTTTATGCATAGGAGATGACTCACGACATAACTAGTCGCTTTTGGCCCTCAGACCTGGAGCTATCCATCCAGAATATCGGCCTAGCAAACCTATGAGCACGCACCTTTTCTACGTCACGACTAACACGTCCGGGATAATCGTTTCTCAGCCATCACCCATCTAGCGACGGCTCGCTCTCTGCACACAGAAACTAACCAATGCCCAACCTGGGCTATCTCACCAACCAACTACTATTGGTCTATTATCGCCCGCCTAATTGAACCCACAGCAATACCCTGGTGCCACACAGCAACTCAACTGCCTACGGATCCAGCTACTAACTACGTCACGCTTCCATCGCGCTCGATCTGATATGCCGATTTGCCCGAACTTCTGCGGTAACTACATTTATAGCCCGGGACAACCGCAGCTGCCAGAATAGCTTAGTACATAGATGCCGCAGACTTATCGGATGCCCGTTGTCCAGACACGACGACACAAACGCCTGAATCAAATGGCCACATTGCTCAATCACCTTAAGACCCCCCCTTCTCCAGCACGCCCGCATGCTGAGGAAGCGTCTGTCAATCTTAATAACCATTAAGAAGCCATGTCCAACCTCGTGCAATTTCTCGTAGTGAATCCTGCTACCCCACACTCATTGACTATCGGTCCACATAACCGGGACCGGTAACCTTTGAAACTATGTCTGTGTCCTTTATATGCCTACGTCGACCCATGCTTTTCTATAGTCTTTCGATCATACACCCAATATCCCCCCTTCATACTATAGCTGACTTACAACCATCCTCAAAACTACTTTTGATTCCACGTTCAGCAACCACGGATCATTTATACTTCGCGCACCATCCGAAGCCCCCGCCGGGCGATGGCCAACCGCATATTCCCATAGACCGCCATGACCCTCCGCATGTGCCGACTCCGCGTTCGTCTCCCTACCTTCCGCCTACGTATTTCCTCGCAGAATTCCACCTGTACTGATCACCCATACCCTAGGGCACGCCATAAATCTCTGTACGCACGTCCCTCCCATCGTCTCGGCAGCAACCTTCTACCATGTCATTCAGGGAGGCATAATTACTAGATACACGACCCCTTATACACTATACACAACATCGTCCGATCAGCTTACGACTTCCTCCGTTACCTCCATTACATCACGCGCAGCCACTTAACCCGTACAATGTAACTTCGCGCCTCGTCAGTGGCCGCATAACTACATGAATCGCCCGACCCAAATGGCGCTTCTTGTGATCTGTGACGTTTCACACATCAATCCTTTGCTCTAATAGAACACCCTGGACACATAACATTACGCACGTAATCAACGCATGCCTTTCGGTAATGTTCACTCTCTCCAAAATATCCTGTTGATCATCCGGCCACCGCCCGCAACCACTCATTTCCTGTCTCTCCAAACGAGTCGCAATCATCAACATCCGCCACGGTAACCACCCAATAGCTACAGCATCATATCCCCAACCACTCACGCGGCTCACCCGTCGAACATACATCAATCAACTCCGTTATCGACAATAACTCTACACCCGCCGCTCAATCTTGGCCCCGCGCACCATCTATGACATAGCCTTTAGCACTTACAAAACATCCTCACCGTTGCCTAACGATCACAACCTTATCCTCCACTGTCAGACTTCAACGCCTACACCTTACACTAACGAATCTAGACGAACCCACGAGTCTATACCATCGGACCCAGCGCAGATACACCACACGACGTAGCAGTCACGTGACACGGCTTCTCGCCTTACCACAGCCGACGAACCTTCCAACTGAATTCAAACTTATAAAAAACCTCCCTCTGTCGACCTACCCACCTATGGTCACTACCCTTGTGCGCCCGTCGATCAGACTGTGCCCAACCGCTATGTATAACCACGCCTCCTCCCGTTCACCAACACGAGAGCAGTCACTAGATATCCACACATTCCATTCCCCCGTTCATCGATTCTCCGCCCCACATCCCTCCGCTCACTGTCCCGTCCTGCAGCTCTTGGCTTTCTGAAACGCCGGCACGTAACCTCGACTACGACAAGACCTTTCGTCCTCATCACAACCTCCGAGGACCACACTACGCACGCTCAGCAAGGAACCCGCAACGTACCTTCATACGGCACACTCCAAACCCCTTGCATACAATTAACCGAGTAGGTGACAACTCCCGCTGCCCCACACTACCGCACACAAGCCATCCTCCACCCTTTCCAACCCATCTATAATTGGCAGAATCGAGTCTCCATTTCTACACCCACACACCGTTACGCCATTCTTCTCTCAACCAGGTAGGAAAAAGCCCCTGAAACCCCTTATAACCCGCCGCCGTTCACACATCTCGCTAACCCTCACTTTCCACTTCAACCCTGATGTCATCCTTTACTAACAACCCCTAACCTGCAGTTTTCAAACAGCATCCTTCACAGACTTGATAACTCGGCTACTGCGCATCCGATACAACGCCCTCATTCCTTAATGATTTACGCTCTAGCGAGTCTGATCATCCCGACTCCCTCGGCTCGGATAGGCTACCCCTACTCGCACATGACCAAAACCCGACGCTAGACTCTGTCATGAACTTTAACTCTGCGCCGACAGCCGTTCGACCTCAGCTACTCAGCAACCGAGGCCCGACGAGCTCCTTTATATCACACCAAAGCTCTATAACCACGCCTGGCCTCTCCTTTACGAAGTCCTCCGCACCCTGACCAACCCGGTCCGAATTCACCGGTGCCCATCCACGTGACCCCTTCCAGCTCACCACATCTATCAGCACATTCATGACCCTACAGCGACTCAGCGTCCTAGTCTAAACGCGTTACTAGGATTGTCCACACAGCACTCCATCTCCCGCGGTCTCACGGTTAGATTGTTCTCATGCCTCCTTGCACTCTCACGAGCCCCATCACACTTAATCCATCCGAGGAGAACTCTCACATGCATCCTATCTACACACCAGCGAGGCTCTTCACCGCGATTCGGCTATCCAAAAGCTTCGACGCAACCCTTCTTAGCTCTGTCTTATTAAGGACTATAACGAAGACAATTTCTCTAGAACCACTCCAGACACCTACGTCCTATACTAAGCACTGTAGGAATCCCGCTGAAACCTGTCCAGACGATCCTTCACCGACGTTCTGTCAACACGCACTCCATGCATTCTTACGCCATCAAACCACTTTTCTGGGGTGCCGCTACACTCTTTATCGCGGCGCATCCTTCACCATCGCCGTCCATTCATTCAATCTCCGCACCAGACCATCGGCAGGGTATTCTTCCACTGCGGCTCACCACGATGACATAACGAACGCGCCGCTCCTCTCCCGTCCCCACATACGTCACAACAGAAGTGTCATGCCACCCCCGACGATTCATGGATCCGCTCTTCTCACCCCTAACCCACACTCCTGTCTCGATTCTACGTTCACGCGGACTCCCGTAGTCACCACCAAATAACTCATCGGAACTAGAAACTGTCCTGAACACCATTTATTACTCTCCCACTCACAACAGCGACTTCTCTGGATCTGTGCCGCGTGGCGCTTTCGACGCAGCTTGTCAGCCCACCTCCCGACATATAAATCTCTTGCTCTGCTAGCTTCATACATCAGCCCGTAGGCAGACCGCGCTACACATCCAGCGCGCAGATATCACGATCCCTTCAATTCTCTCTCTTACTCACGCCGGCATTGTACCATGTAACGCCTCCCCTCCAACGGTCAAGAACCTTCCATTCTCTCACTTACACCATTCTCCTACCCGACTATTAAAGCCATCACCTCTGTCCACGGAGAATTGTTCCCGCGCCTCCTCGCAGTTCTAACATGTTCATGATCTCGTCAACACACGTGGCCCCATACCTTCGGCGCTACTCTACACCCATCACACCACACATTCGGACACCTTACCATCGGATTACACACATGTCCATTTCATCACTCCGACTTCTCATTTTACTATACATCACTACCACTCATCTTCTTGCACTACCACCAGTCTACCATATGGCACCAATCCCACGTACACTTTACAACTGACGAGTCAACGCCGCCCACTCAAGAAGAAACACGCGTTGTATTATCGACACCTCATCTTGGCGACTACCACCCGGACACCGTTTCAGCAGGCTTCGACAGACCACGATCGAAAACATCCCCCTCTTCTCAGTATATAGCAGGCAACCGTCGCGATAGGACCCCGTGTACCACAGCATACTTTCTTTCCCTTTCACCCACTTATTAAATGTATCAAATTAATAAAATTTTTAATTGCCTGTTGCTGGGAGATATTTCAAAAAGTTTATGGTTTCCTTCATTTATGGGGATGATTTACACTTCAGAGATTCAATTTCCATGTAAAACTCGCATTTGTGAACCAGAAAATTGCCGACAGCAGATGTAACTTGGACACTGACACCTCTTTTACACAAATTGACTAAGACTGACATTGGTACTGCTGACATTTTTTGAGCCAAGATTATTTAATAACAATATGTTAAGTGTTCAAGGGTTTCATCATTCTTGAGAATTTAAAAGTACACAGATTAAAGATTTACCACAACAGTATCTTTAAATGAACTTTTTGTTTTGATAGACAGGGATTTGAAAAACAGCTGTCATAATTTATTTTATCCAGTTCAATGCTACCAACGCTCCTTTCCCCGGATCCACACACCCTGTCATTTTTCTCGCAATCTCGCCCAGTACATTACTCTATCTCGCGAACCCAACCGTCTACACCCAGTGATGTCAATCACCGAGACACCTCACACAGTGGCGTGCGTACTGAGGCTCGTAAGCTCTACATATTCACCTATACACCACCACTAGCACAGTCGCATCCATGGTACAACTATTTCCTACTTTACTCATTTTTTCAGTTTCCATAACCGTAACTTTGCTGCGACGCCATCGTATGAGTCGCCTGATTGTGCGGGTTTTCTTGTAATTTATACCCAAAAAAAAAACCAAAGACACACATTACGGAAAATTTGTTCTGAAAGCATAGAAAACAATTGAGATTCCAATAAATCTACCTGTACCCTTAACCAAGATTAAACTCTTAACCCATCAACTGATGAGAGTTCAAGATCCCGACTCTACACATTTATAAACACAAATTATGCTGAGCAATTGTTCTATCGCGGCGCGAGTTACAGCCTACAGGGCAGTATTGCGGCACTATAGTATAGATCGCCCCCTTCATCCTTTTGTAATGTTGTTGTTTAATTTACCGTACTTACCGGAGGCAAAGATATTCCCTCTTACCTATTTACGTCCGCAGAAATTTTACAATTACAAAAGAAACGTTGCGAAGTTGCTGTAAAATCCGAACTCGCATTTTTAAATATAAATAGGAGTTATCGACCTTGGGGAAATTTAATAAGTTGTTCGTTGGCTTATTCGCTCATAACCGTCTCCGGTTATTAGGGACGCGGCATGCAGCCTAGTCACCCTTTTATTAATTTGGTTATAGGCCTAATAGAATTATTAACTTAGTTATAACCAAATTATTTAATTTGTTATAACAAGTATTAATTTTGATATAACCAGATTGCTATTGTTATAACAAATTATCAATACTAATCAGTCTGTTATATCAAATTAAATAATTTGTTTAAAAACAAATAAACTTTTTCTCGCAATATATTTGTTGTCATAGAAACATATATACAAGACCAAACACAGCAATTAATAACCGAACACAACCTAGGGCACTGTCATACAACATCCCAACCGAATCTACACACGTGCAGCATGCCTATGCTAGTCAATGATATCTGTATGACTGATGATAAATAAATAGAAATATTTAAGGGAAATCCGCAGGACCCACAATACTCTCTACACATGGCTCTTAATATTCAAACGTACATTCTAAGCAATGTCACCCATCACCTTCTTTCGAGCCCGATTATACACCAATTTTATTAGAGCGCGGAAGGTACCTATAATTGACTTATCGATCGCGTGAGTGCCATCTATAATCTCTCTTGACACTCTCCACACCACGGCAGCCAATCATGCATATCACCCAAATATTTCAGTTATACATATCTCACACACACTGGTATACCGGGTGATTCGTCTCCGCGGATCTCTCTTTCGCAATACTCTCAACGACTAACGTTCACAGGCACACAACGTGTCAGAGAACATGCAGATTTCACAGTACAGACTCCTATATCTCACATGGTACTACACGCCGAGAGTGCATCTCTCCGTCGCTGTAGCCAGTTCGTTCCTTTTCACCAATAGACACACACACATCTTCGGTTCATTCTACAACAAGCAGAAATACTACAGTATCACCCATTCTCGCTTTCTTTCTATGTGAGTCTCTCTCATAATAAAATCACACAAACACACAGAAACCTTATGAAAAACAATTGTCTTCGGTATCTACTTGCCCCCCTTACACAACAAATTCTGATCAAAAACCAGCGATCTGTCCAGCGGCCCCTCGTTAAAACTAGCCGGAGTGCCAAGCGCAAGCGCGTGAACAGGCACCCGCCAGGCTCGTGTAGGAATTCACACTCCACCGGCGAGTGAGTAGAGAGAGTGTGCACGTGTCTCTTCATGTTGCATACTATATACACAACTCTCTTACTACAGGCCCTATTCATCCTTTATAACTGCCGTCAGGAAATCGCCGGGGGCCGCCGTCTGGGGGGGCTCAGCCCCTCCCGGACCGGTAGCGGTAACCCTTGTCCCCCTTTCTAAAATCCGGCCTGAGTGCATGTGTAATGTTTCATCAAAGATGACAATAAATTTCAACATGGAAGAGTTATTTGGTGGATTTCCAAAGTACATTTTCCTTAACCAATTGTTTCAACTTTGTCACGAAGCTCTCATGAGGGGGAGATTAACAAAAGAACAATACATGACTTGAATGGATGCTCCGTAACATATAAACAATCTAATCTTGTTATAGTAATTTGTTATAACAAATTACTAATCTGTCCTAATAACAAATTGAATAATTTAACATGTTATAACAAATTACTAATTTAATTAGTCTCATAACAAATTACTACTTTCTTATAAAACAAATTTGATAATCTGTTATATCAAATTAATAATCTTAATTAATTACTTCATTTATTGCTCTCTTTAAATGCGTGCATCAAATTAATTATTGCTCTCATTGATTGCGAGCATTCAATTGAATTAATGCACGCATTAATTAAAATGAATTATTGCTCTCTTCAACTGTATTAATGCAATTAAATTAAAGAGAGCAATACTTCATTTAATGCGCGCATTAATTCAAGTGAAGAGAGCAATAATTGAATTAATGATATCTTCAGATAATTAAAGATATCTTCAATTATTTGGGTTAATATTAATTAGGCGCTCCATAAATATACGCAATTGTGCTCCTTTTATTAGCCGATTGACCCATTTCATATTATATTCTTATCCCGGATTCTTATAAATGACTGCAGAGGTAGAAATTTTACTCAGGAGTCTTTATGTGAAAAGAAAAAATCCCTACATGTAGCTGTGCAGGCCTCAATGTTAGACCGACATATGTTAGATATATTGACAACATTTTGTCTATTAACAATAATTGTGATTTGCATTCACACGTGAACTCAATATAAGCCTACCCCAATAATCTAAGACACGGCCACCCATCACCTGGAGTCTTCGAATTACTCGGATATATTAACAGCCATTAAACTAACTACATTTTATATGACCACACAGCTTTGATTCGTTACCTTTCCCCAAATTATTTTGTAGCATTTATTAGACGTAAACTATATTATGCCCCCAGAATCTTCGATTCGGGGGCATATAGTTTTTGGTCTGTCCGTCTGTCTGTTTGTCCGCAAAAACTTTAACATAATTGGCCATAACATTTGAATGGCAGGCGATGGGACTTTGTGCGTTTCCTGATGACAAAACCCTTTCCCTATTGGTACCAAAACAGTCTTGACTCCTGACCTTGACCTTAAAGGTTTGACCTACTTTTCAAAAAACTTTAACATTTGGCCATGATCTTTTAAATTTGAATGGCAGGTGATGAGACTTTCATATTTCACATGTTGTTACTTTATGACAAAACCCTTTCTACTTACAAAATATTTGACCTCCTTAAAATTATCCTGACATTGAAGCTTGACT
>CAJDSM010059221.1:13358-24160 GCA_903981925.1 Ostrea lurida | reverse complement strand
ATCAGCGATCACGAAAAATATTTTAACAAAACGTTAACCGATCTCAGCCCTCATAGACTCCGAAATTTCTGGTTACGATAGATTTTTGTAGGTTTCGCAACCATTCCCGTACGATTCTGCGAGCCCCGCACGACAGTGGCACAGAAATTTCGGGGCTATTGGAGGCTGAGAGTCGGTTAAACTTTTTGTTTTTTTTTTTTAAAATATTTTTCGTTGGCTCGCCTGATGTCGCGGAGGTGGAGGGGGACACGGTTGGCAGTACCAGCCTGGCGCGATAGTACGCCCAACTGCAAGCACCACACTCGCACAACATTACAGTCAGCCGTTGCCTTTATCGGCCCTGTGGGAAAGGGGAGGGAGAGCTCGCACGTGATTCTGAACAATTCTCCCGCGCCAACTACAGTGACGAGGCTTGGCTACTGCAACTGCAAATTTGTTACGCCGCCCAGTTACGACAAATCACCCGGAGGGGCACGGAGTTGCGTTGTGGTTCGAGCTCGCCCACTGTGGCACGCCGCCAGTACCCACACTCGCCGCGATCGGGCGACATGTCTGCCACCAGCCATCGCGACCTCTGATCAAAGACAAGTGGTACGGGGGCAGTATAATTAGTTTTTGACCGCGTGGCGGGGAGGCTGTGCATATCGTGTACAATCGCACCCCAAATCGCCGTTTTTTCTCGCGTGCGGGGGAGGAGTCGAAAGTCGCTAATTTATGGACCAAGGCTCATACTCTCTATCATTAACACAGGATTGGATGGGTTAGATGGAATGAAAATGGGGTAACTTAATTTTTGTAGGGCTTTTAAAAGCAAAGGAAATCAATACACAAGGAAAAAGCGAGTTGTTGAAGAACAAGGTAGAGAAGGAAGGAAGTGAACAGGTCATTGCAGAAAGCGCCCATATCATCAGCTCTGGAAGCAGAAAGACTACGAAAAGTTTAGGCAAACCAAGAATTATATAGATTTGCCGTGCAAGAACTCTTCTTCACAGGATTTCGTGAAGAAGCAGTTCCAGCAGCCTTGGCATGGCGTTGTTCCTCTCCTTTTGGTAGACATCCGGAAGAAAGTGTTTACAGCGCAGGGTTGCGCGGAAGAGATTGGAATTACTGACTGTATAACCATATTCGGTCAACTACCAAACCATGCTAACGATTAATCTTACCGACTGAGCCTTTTTCTCTAATAGCATAACTGTTTTTAAAAACATTGCATGTTGAGATGAATCATGTCACTGATGATCACTTTTGGCTGAAGCACATATGACGTCACAAACAAAGTGACGTTAGGAATTTCGTTAGTTTAAAAGTAATGTATTCGAGTTCAATGAACTGATCTACATGTCATTGGCCCGTTGTCGAATATATCCTTTCGACTGGGGAACCCGGCAGTTTGCAGGATTTAAATTCTTAATTTCGAGTACTGCCAGCATCGCAGTCAAGATTGCGCTCCGACTATTTTTGGAATACAGAGCACATAAGTTGTCAGGATACCGGAGGAGAAAAATAATAATGCTTATAATCTCTTGGAAAAGTATGCTGGGTTTGTACTTATCTAAGGACTAAATTGGGTCTTGGTCCCCTACCTGTAGATATGTATAAATTTGCTGCCTTCCGAATCTATTTCACTTGCGACTCAGCGTATGGGATGGAAAAGATCTGTGCGACTAAACTGGTCTTCTTCGGATGATCCCAGATAGGTGCCTTTATGAAAAAACCCGTTATATTGGGAGGTAATGCTACCCAATTAGCAGGAGGTTAAAGGATTAAGTTGTTTAGGGGTAGGCAGCTTGAGGATTGTATAGTTTGTAATTTACGTGGATGTATTCTACGCGGTATACATTATTTGTTAACTGACAGTCGTGGGATGATTTGGCAACACTGGTCACGCATTCCATATATTAAAGAACTGAATGGTATGCATGCTGTAAGATTGAGGTGAAGTGATAAATATCATACGTTTTACCTTAGTCAGTAAAGAAATTTGAAGCTCATATCTATTACCGTACTATTTACAAATTAGAGGTCCGATCTGGTATGTGGGTCAAACTCGTTAGAATGATTTATGTATCTCGCCCCGAATGATTGAAAAAAACTTACGAGTGTGTAAATTAATACCCGGTAGATGGGTCTCAGAGTATATTTGTACCAAAAGTGTATTCGTCTCTTCTAGTATTATACCTATGTTATTTTGTTTGACGAGGAATGGTATTATAGAATTTTTGGTATTGAATCGGCAGTTTACTCCTGGTTGATCAGGTTTTTGTTCCAGTAACTTCACAGTTCGCGGCTTCGCGACGTTCCATGCAAATGTCTATTTCACCGCCATTATACTTTATCTCTATACCGCGGCAATAACAAATAGTAACGTCCCGTTGGTGTAAGCGTTGGCCGATTCCAGGGATATTCACCCACCCTAGAACGCTAAAAGGGTAATCTATATCTATACTAATCCTAATTTGCCGATGACTCCAGATACTAGACGCACAGTAGTGTTCTTCAGTACTCATCCATCGATTCCGAATCGAAAAACCGAGAGATCCCTACAGGAAGGACAAAGTGACAATTATCATTATTTCTTAACCAGCCGCGAGGGCGCGAAAAACACGTGATCTTTAGTAGAGCGCAGGATATTTGCACGCTCCAAGCAGGACGAACCGGAAAAATTGACTGATTCCACTTTCTCAGAAGATAAACCAATTTGGATTGTATAATAATTTTGGGCTCTATCTGGACCTTTTGAAATATACTATCGTGCAAACCACGTAAGCAGACGGACGGTGAAATTCGGAGATTAACCGTTGTTCGAGATACTCAGGGAGTTTTTTTGGAGAGATCATTCTTCTTATATCTATTGGTGGGCAGTAAACTGGGTCCAGTTGGGGAACCGCTGGCACACACGTCGCTTTCGAACAAATAAGTCGGTCACACGGTATTTTACGAGTAATGTACTATTAGAATACCAGATAGGCTGGAAATATTTTCCCAAACAAAGGTATAATATTAATAACTGTTGGGCGATGGCTAGTGGGATTTTTTCTTGTCTGCTCGTTATATTGACTCGACTATAATTGTATCGTTAATCTTTTTTTCAGGTACTCATTACTTTGAAAGGGAATAAATTGAGGCAGAGCACGAAGAGGAATACCGAATATATAGATTCTCGAATAAAGTTATGAATATTTAAGTTCACATTCCATTAATTCTTTAACTTATGTTATGAAAGGTACTAACGTTCCGTTGCACCACCTCATAATATAGAAACTTTGCGTAGACGAGACGCAGGAAATTTTGGATGTTCTAACTTCTAACAAAACGCGGTCATTGTCTAGCACTACATATGTAGGTTAGTGTCTGCGCCTATATTCGTCAGGATTCATACTTCCGGTCAAAGTAAACTGTGCCTGGACATAAGTGTGGCCGCAACTCGAAATACTCCCAACAATATTTATGCAAGATGTTACCCAAAATACTAGACCCTCAGAAATCTGTGAACGGGCCCCGTTGCTTTCCGCCATGTACACGTGATAAAAAAGGAACCCTTATGTAGAAACAAGGAGGTTTTAGATAAAATTGATATTAGCCGGCCCTGACCCACCTCTCCAGAACTGACCCTCCTTATAATTCACAATACCGTTCAAAAAGATTTGGTTTACCACTCACAAAAACTCCCAGAATGAATTATTTTTAATAGATGGTCTATTGGCAGGGTAAGAAACTGAAATATGTGGAACCCCTTAACTGAAATCCTAAGTATAACAATCCTTTAAACAGCCCCTTAAACATGCCAAAGTAGAGCTTCTCGGAGAGCTTCGACATACCCCCGTGGGGTTTTTCCCCTTTACAACATCTGGAGGCTTCTAATACCTTCCAGAGACTCTGTGAACATTACTTTTATTGGCTCCCTCTCTCTTTTGTGTTGCTTACATAATCTCTGGCATCTTCCCGCTCCAGCTTGATTCCTTAAGCCTGTCTAATATTCTTTTATCCCAATTTTATCATTGTTATCTACTTATCATCCATTCGTGATCTTACTGTGTAATCTATATGTTTAACCTTCTCATTAATTACTTTAGTCCTAGAAAGGTTCATCTGATCGTTGTGGAGCATTCAATCCTCTACTTCGCTCGTATCTTTCTTTGAGTACAATCTCCTTTCTCCAAAGTCACTTTTATAACATCTCTAACAATAAAATCTTCGTTGTCCTACTCTCTTGACTCTCTCTCTTTCTCTCTCTCTATGCTCTCTCTACATTCATCTCATCTATACTCCTTTTTCTTCAATTCTCTCTTCGATACTTCCTGACTTCTCTCTTCTTTGCTACCCCAGCCGTCTTGTGGGCTGTACCACACCAGGCGATCCGTTGTGAAACACTCTACCCAAGTACTGCAATCTGCCCCGTGCGTCGCGTTACTTTGCCTATTGGCTTCTGGGGAGGAAACTTGGGCAAGTCCCATTCCACGCGCCATGACGCCAAATCTCTAAGTAAATCCTTCGCTCGTTCTTTCGTCATATAATATAACTAAGATAAGTTTTCGCGTTAAGCCCTATTCATATAACTTTTAAGTGTATCATGTATTACCCACAGTTGCTTAGGCAGAACAAAAACGTGTCATAGTAGTCACTCTTTAGCATAATATCACTGTAGTCGGTGTTTTATTGTTATATTTAAGGTATGGCTTTCCGCCATAGAGTTTTACATTGCTCAAAAAATATTAGGAAATAGGAGAAGAATGTCTAAGGCGTCATTTGAGCTTGGGGACTTCATATTACCTCTTTTGAAATTATCTCTCATGCTAGAAGGGATAATAGTTTATATAATATTGCTTTTGATGTTCAAATGTGGTTTGGTATAATGGTGCTACATTAAATTCTTTTCTTGTTCAAAAACTATTACGGGGAATTATAAAACCGAGACTCGTAAAGTAATTAGGGTAAAAAGATCCCGATGACCCTTTATCAAATGAAATGGAAAAAAGCGTATCCGGTTTTGAATGAGAAAGAGACGATTTGCACTGAAATACATCGCCATTTATCAAAGACAAGTTGTTCCTTTATGAAGGAAAAATAGTGAACCAAATGTTCATATCTCGTTAATAAAATAGACCTGATCTAGTTGATATTCACATAGTACAAGCATTGGTGTTAGATATAGTTCGAATGCGTTCACACAGCAAAGCACTGTAAAAGGTCGTATGTTGCTTACGTTATCGAGAAAAAGGCGCGGATAGATAAGTTTACGTTTCTCTTTCGTAGACAATCAATGTACCATAATGCAATCCCGTGATATATTACGAATCGTCAATAAAAAAACACTTTTTTAAGTGCCTATATAACAATTTAGTCGTTGCAACACCCGTGATAAAAAGAAATCGACTGAAGTAACGACTCATTATCGTTAAACGCAGATTATAACTGTTTTTGTCTAAAGCTGAAGCAAATAACAATAAAAAAATATTGCGATATTCACTAGGTTTAGTTATATTAAGATAATTGTCCGAGGTTAGTTTGGAAATTACAAGAAAACTTTAACCAAAGCATACTCTCTGGAGTTTTGACCTGAGCTTATCTTTTATCAGGTTCATTTAGAATTACGATTTGGTTTTATCTAAATCATGTCTGGAACAATGCATCGCGCACCTACATATCGAATAAGTTTGAGAATAGAATTGACGCTCTTCTGATTACACTAAGAATTTTTAATATTTTCCACTCAGTGTACCAATGCCCTTTCACTATTTACATGTAACCTTGAAAGTCAACTACGAACTTAAAATGGTTATGCAAAAACTCAATTTTCTAGCACGTTTTTCACAATGAGTGTGGTTAGAAATATAGTTTATAGTAGAAAGTATTTGCCACTTTTTTTCCCTCGCCCAGTACGCCTTAAGTATGTCACTTTTAAAAGCCACATGGCAAATCTCGTACTTCAATTAAAAGGTATTATTATTTAGGACAGAACTCTGACAATTTTCTTTTTTTTTATAAATAGTGTAGCTTTGAAAACATTCGTTGTGTTAACTCAGAAAATCCGATTTTTCCTACCTCAATGACCTTGACTAAAGTATATTATACAGTCTCATCATTTAAGGTAACAAAATGATTAAGAATTGTGTGGTGGTGAAAGAAAATTTTATAGGCATTTTCGTGGACGTGGTACCAGAATTTTGTAGAAAAAGTGGGGTCCAAGTACGACTGAGGTCTCGGAAGGAATTATCCCACGTACATGTGAGACCCTATAGGTGGGTCGCTCGATGTCTCCCTCGAAAGCCCATGGGATTTAAGGGCTTTTAAAAGGCATATAGTTAGGGGATTTGTGTTACCTATACTTGCTATTTTAAAAATAATCGTAATTTTTACGGGTAACGCAAAAAGGGGTGGGGGTGGTAGTGGGTTCTACTAAAACGCATGCTTAATAGATGGTTTTTAATTGCGGCAGAATTAGTGTTAGCAGGAAGCAAGCCCAGAGAAGTTTCTATTTCCCTCCATTACTTTTTTGAATAACCTACTATGTACCAGTAGTAGTACAAGTACACGTTTTGTTGAAAGTATTGAACGTCGGTGACTATAGGATAACTACAGTAAAAATACCATGTATTCTCGAAAACACGGTTTATCTCGTCAATCCCCGGCTAATATGGTCGAGTCGACGAGCCGATCCCGGACCGTTTTTCCTACTATAATGATTTCAAAGAATCCTGAATATCTCGACACGAGGTAATCTACGAAATCCCCGCTTTAGTCGATAAGTATTTTAAACAGGTCCATGCCACATAGTAGGAATTTAACCGGTTTATCTCGAAGTTGCAGTCAATTTTTCCGGTCTGCTTACCATCACCTGGCCTACTACAAAATCACGTTGATTTCGCGGGCCGCGGCTGTAGAATATAAATTGATCAATGTCAACGCTCGCCTTTTTGAAGGTAGACCTGGGGTTGCTGATAATTAGTTTAACAGCACTTGTTGTACTCACGCGACACTTTTTTAGAGTCTCTCGCGCCAATTACTCATCTGGAACACGCAATTCATCACAATATTTCTACGTCCAACAAAATAAATGTGAAGATTACGCATTGGATACTCGCATAACTCCCCCGGATATCTCAGAAGTTTTTTCTAAGTACCGCGGAGCTTCCTGGACGATAGATTCGGTATTTTACTGTTCTTCACGTAATGATACTTATCAAGCAAGATGTAGCGTAAGGAAATGTATTGACCAAGTCTAAATCTTTTATGGTGAACATATCCCAACTTTCAACTTCGTTTTTAAGCGCTTTTGCGATCTTCCAGCTCAACACGGCGCAGAGATGAGCTCGGAGATTTCACGGTACAGAGAGATAACACAACTTTCAGATTCATATGTTTATTTAGTCGACTCACAATTGGAGATTTCTTTCATGATGAGGCGCGCAGATGTAAGATTCCTGCCTGTCAGTTATCCGACACGCACTATGTTAACACTTCCGAGATGGTCTACCAAGGTAGCAGGAAAAATCGTCATGCCAAGGTGACGAAGGCTGGAGATACGTGCTCTCGAATCCTAGTGAAGAAGAGTTCATTGCAACGGAGCATCATAAATTTCTTGTTTTCCATACTTTCGCTAAGTCTTTCTGCTCCAGGATGTGATGAATGGCGCTTCTGAATTGACTGTTCCACTTCCATTCCTTCTCTTACCTTTTCCTGACCCAACTTCGCTATTTATCCTTGTGGTAATTTGTTTCCTTTGCTTTTAAAGGCCTACAAAAATTATGTTACCCCATTATCATTATCTATCCATTCAACCAATCTGTGTTCTGATAGAAAGTATGGCCTTGGCATAAATAGGCGATCCCGCACAGAGACGGCGATTTGGGTGCGAAATCTGTGTAGCACGATAATTCACAGCTCCCGGCCCACGCCCGGTCATACTAATTACTTGCCCACGTCACTCGTATGTTGATCAAAGTCAGGCGATAATGGCTGGTGGCAGACATGTCGCCCGATCGCAGCGATTTTGTACTGGGCGGCAGTCCGTGCACAGTGGCGCGAGACTCGCGATTCGCACAACTGGTGCAAGGCTCCGTGCCCTCCGAGTGATTTGTCGATACTAGCGGCAGTAAATTGCAGATTGAGGTAGCTCAAGCCTCGCACATGTAGGTGGCGCGCGTCGAACTTGTTTCAGAATCGTGCGAAGGCTTCTCCCCTTTGTTCCACGGGCCGATTAATTAATGGCCACGGCTGACTGAGTGATTGTGCGAGTGTGGTGCTGCGAGTTTGGGCGATGATTCGCGCCAGGCTGGGTACTGCCAACCGTGTACTCGCCCCCTTGCGGCACTCGTCGACAATCAGCCGATCAACCGAAATATATTTTAACAACAAGTTAGGACCGAATCTCAGCGACCTATAGACCCGAAAATTTCTGTGCCACTCGTTCGATATCGCGAGCCTCGGCATGACATTCGATACGTGAAGTGTTGTTGCAACCTACAAATTATCGAGTACGACGGTGGGTACGGGGTCGGTAGTCCAATTTGTGACCAATGGTATAACGCGATCATTCTTTGCCTTACGAGAAGTTCCCATCTATGAACAACGTCACGAATATTTTTTGTTATTAATTGGAATCAGAAATCGAGTACTTGATTCAATTGTCCGTGGTTCTCTCTGAACGGAATGATACGTTCCACAATTGTATCAGAGCGGGTTTTTTTTATGGAAAATGATCGACCGCAGTCCAGACGAATGCGTGCACCACAAAATAATTCCTAGAGCAAATGTATGTTTGTGTGAAAATAACTTATGATATATAATGTGCATTTAGAAAATGCATTTGGAGGCAGATATGTAAAATTCACCAATCCTAGTTTAGAGTAGTACATAAATACGACATTCGCGCCTCGTCTTACGCGTCTTCGTTTGATCCTGATTTACATTCGGATGCCAATATACAATTGAACGGTGATCCAAACTCTTGGTATTAATAATAAATCTATTATTAATCCATTGTACTTCCGTTTTTTTGATTTCCTGCGGTGTGAATTGATTTAATGAACAATCATAATTTTTCATAATTCTGTTCATTTAGATGATAAATATTATCTTACGAACTTCGATAATAACAGGCACCACAGATCTGACATCTGCTTTTCATATTTGGATACTTTTACTTTAATATTGACTCTAATGGATCGAGACTATCAACGTATTTACAATATATGATTAAGTGCGGTGAATATACTTTGCTAATCCGGTCACGTTCATTCTCCATTGCTACATGTAAGCTTTAATGATACTTATAATTACCAGTTATGCGTTGTCGTGTTGCCTACTCTGTTGATTAGCTCAAATACTTACCATGCTACGGCACAGAGCATGTCATGTGTAGTGGAAGGACTTTTTAATAAGCGAGAGCCACTACTCAAAATAGTAATTGAGTTTTTCGCTAAGGGTTTAATAATAAACGATCTTGTTTTGAAGTACATCATATTCGCAAGTTCTACTCGGTCGCACAATAGTTGATCTTGTTTTGCGATTACAATTATCACTAAAGTCATATGTTTGCTGATAATATGTTTCATTTCCATTGTTTAGGGACTGTCATTTGCTGTCATGTTACTAGTTTAGACGACGGGTAACCCCGACTCTTTACTTTGTCTTGACTACGGGCTCACGGTGGGTAGTGACCGGTCAGCAAGAGGATGCTTACTCCTCCATGGCACGCTGATCCTTGCCTTCGCTTTTTTGTCGGAAGGTCCGTGCTCCTCCCATCATGCGATTTTATTGATATATTATGTTTCTTTGGGACTATTGATTAACGTTTTTTAATACTTTGTTTACTTCGCCATTTATATGTGTATTTGTTATTATGATTCATTGTAATAAGCAGAACACAATGAATGGCAAACTTCGGCCCTCAGGGCTGCATTTTAAGGAAGTCTTTGAGTTGGAGTATGGGAGTTGTTATACAGATTTTCATAGTATCGTTCTAGATTATTTTGATCTACAATTTTCCTAGGTAATTTCATCTAATAGCTTTTTAAACTATGAATTAATTGTATTTAGTCTGTCACCATTCTCCAAGCAACTTGAATTATACTGTGATGAAAAAAGTTGCTCGTGATTATAGGCATATTGCGTTTTTGTTAGCTAAAACCAATTTGGCTGCAGACCGCCTCATGAACGTATGCATTCCCAACCAGTGAAACTTGTTTTACAAATACGCAACCGATTTATTGTTATTGTTGATCATACGTCACAAAGCTCGGGTAGTTCTTTGATGATAATTATTTTGAAAACAGATTTACAAATAAAGTTTTGAAAATACTCAAAGCTATAAGCTAGTGTGGATAACGCAAACATTTACGAAGCGGTTTATCTATGAGAAGCTCATTTTTGTATCCCATCTACATTTGTATTCTTGACAGGGTTATATGTCTTTGGTACCCGGCATTTTCTGTGTCCAATCAAGATGCCTGCATTTTTCTGCTGCAGTAATATATTCACATTCGCGTTCCTTTTGATTCCTTTCTGGGACCAATTAGTGTGTTTATGATCTATGATTCTTACCCGTAAGGGGACATAAAAAATGGAAAACAAGAAAAAAATAAAGCTGTTTTGTTTCTTTATTTTGAATGATATTCTTCATTCGATCTGTTAATTAATAATGAACCACTATCATAAATGTAAAAACAATCTCCGTCAGGAATAAATGCTTATGCTGTAAAATGGAATATTATTATAATTAATTTAAAAAAAACCGAAACTGTGTTTAACAAGTGAACTCGCTAAGTAAAACTGCCCCCGTTTAATTCCAAACCCGCCATGTC
>CAJDSM010059221.1:0-12456 GCA_903981925.1 Ostrea lurida | reverse complement strand
ATATCGGAATTATTCTACATATCTCTTTATCAAAATATGAAAGGAAAGGAAGAAAGAAATCAGAAAGAAACAACTAGCTTATTTTTTCTGTTTTTTTCCATTTTTTATTATTTTTTGCTCCTGTTACGAGGGGTTAAGAGTAGAATCAAGTCATAAAAACAATTTTGTCCAGAAAGGAAATAATCAAAGGATACGGAAAAGTGTTTGGAATATGATTGACTTGCAGAGAAAAATAGAGAGAAAAAAATGCAATCTTGCCAAAGGCATTGATTGGACCGAAAAAATAAAGCCGGGTACACAAAGGGACCATATCCCTTCAAGGGGAATACAATGCAGATGGAACAAAAAAATGCCCTTCCATAGGAGAACTAAGTATAAAATACAATCATCGGAATACAACACCGACCCCCCCGTCCGCCCGTCCCTAGATCAAAAGAACGAATATATTTAACCCCTCCGCTTCGTAATTTGTGTTGCGTTGCGTTTATCCAACCTAAGCCTTATAGTTTGAGTAGGAGGAGTATTCCAAAACATTATATTTGCGTTAAACTTTTTTTAAAAAATATTATCAATCAGAACTTCGCCGCTTGTGACGGTAATGCCCCTAAATAACAATAATACGATGGGGGGTTGCGTATTGTAAACAAGTTTACTGTTTGGATTTGTACATCAAAAGCTTCATGGCGGGCGCCAACCCATTTGGGATCTTCTTTTTTTATTAGCCGGGGGAGAGTGGTGTGGGGGTAAGATTTAGGCCTAACAACAAAAAAAAAAAAAACTCCCGCCGCGCCACATGGCCATATAATTTATCACACTAGAACTTTTTTCACAGTAAATTCAATGCTGAAAAATGTTGACCCAGAATAAAAAAAGGAAAACTACAATATCTTCGTTTTTTAAGCTATGTTGAAACATAATACATAGAATAAACTGTTTGTAATAAATTATAGACACGAATATATGACAAAATCGTATCACACCCATATCAACCAGAGACTCCCCGTATTAATCAGCCGCTGAGGGCCCATTTTGCCCATGCTTGTTGTTTCTTATGGATATGAATACAAATAGCAATATAAATTGGCGAAAAGGTAAACAATTGTATATTAAACCCCTCAGTTAATCATAGTCCCTAAAAACATAATATAACAAAATTCGCCAAGAGTGATGGGAACACGGACCTTCGACAAAAGCGGGGAAGCAGGATCAGGTCCTGGAGGAGATAAGCATCCCTCTGCTGACCGTTCACCCACCGTGAGCCCGGTAAGTCAAGACAAAAGTAAACGGGAGGTTACCGCGTCTCAAATCTAGGTACACAAATTGAAAGTCTAACAAGGAATATGAAAACCAAATCAGTCATCACATATGACTTAGAGGATAATTTGTATCCAAACAAGCGATCACTTATGTAGCGACCCGTAGAATTTGCGAAATGATGACTTCAAACAAGAATTCCGTTTAAACCTACAGCGATTACCATTTTTTAATGTTAGTAGTTGGCTCTTCCTTATCAAAGTCTGCATACACATGACTTGCTCTGCGTATCGAATTACCAACTGAGGGCATACACACCATAGCTGGTTAATAAGTAGACATATACATGTACATAGGAAGGAAACGTTGCGAGCATTGCAAAGATCATCACGCTTATAATATAATGTATATAGTTGATAGTCTGCCATTAGGTCAATATAAGTAAAAATATCCAAATATGTGAAGGCAGATGCTTCAGATTTCTGTGGGTGTCCTTATTTCAGATCGTCAAGATATATTACATCTAACTATGACCAGAATTAATTGAAAATATGATTGTCTTCAATAGGAATCACACGCAGGAAAATCAACGGAAAGTACAATGGAATAATAGACATTATTAATACCAAGAAGTTGGATCAAACGGTTCAATGATAGGCACATAACATCAGATCAAACGAGACGCGGTAAACGAGAACGCGAAGCCCGTTAATTATGTTACATACTGGATGGTGAATTATTCATAATGCCCCCCATATGCATTCTAAAATGCACCATTTAGTATTGATCATCATAAGTTTATTCACACACATAAGCAGTGGAATATTTTTGTTGTGCACGCAGTTCTGCTGTTGGACGCTCGATTCGACATTTTTCCAAATAAAAAAAAACCGTTTCTGATTACATTGCTGACTGTCATCGTTTCAGAGAGAACCAAGTGACCCCAATAAAAATCAAAAGTTAACCGATTCGATTTTCTAATTTTAAACGATAAAAAAATATTCAGTGAGTCATTTGCTGGACGTTGTCAATTTAGAATGGGAACTCTGTCGAAGGCTTAAAATGATCGCTTATACCTTTTGGTCACAAATGGGCTCTGAGCCCGTACCACCGGTTACGATAGATTTTTGTAGGTTTCGCAACCATTCCCGTACGATTCTGCGAGCCCCGCACGACAGTGGCACAGAAATTTCGGGGCTATTGGAGGCTGAGAGTCGGTTAAACTTTTTGTTTTTTTTTTTTAAAATATTTTTCGTTGGCTCGCCTGATGTCGCGGAGGTGGAGGGGGACACGGTTGGCAGTACCAGCCTGGCGCGATAGTACGCCCAACTGCAAGCACCACACTCGCACAACATTACAGTCAGCCGTTGCCTTTATCGGCCCTGTGGGAAAGGGGAGGGAGAGCTCGCACGTGATTCTGAACAATTCTCCCGCGCCAACTACAGTGACGAGGCTTGGCTACTGCAACTGCAAATTTGTTACGCCGCCCAGTTACGACAAATCACCCGGAGGGGCACGGAGTTGCGTTGTGGTTCGAGCTCGCCCACTGTGGCACGCCGCCAGTACCCACACTCGCCGCGATCGGGCGACATGTCTGCCACCAGCCATCGCGACCTCTGATCAAAGACAAGTGGTACGGGGGCAGTATAATTAGTTTTTGACCGCGTGGCGGGGAGGCTGTGCATATCGTGTACAATCGCACCCCAAATCGCCGTTTTTTCTCGCGTGCGGGGGAGGAGTCGAAAGTCGCTAATTTATGGACCAAGGCTCATACTCTCTATCATTAACACAGGATTGGATGGGTTAGATGGAATGAAAATGGGGTAACTTAATTTTTGTAGGGCTTTTAAAAGCAAAGGAAATCAATACACAAGGAAAAAGCGAGTTGTTGAAGAACAAGGTAGAGAAGGAAGGAAGTGAACAGGTCATTGCAGAAAGCGCCCATATCATCAGCTCTGGAAGCAGAAAGACTACGAAAAGTTTAGGCAAACCAAGAATTATATAGATTTGCCGTGCAAGAACTCTTCTTCACAGGATTTCGTGAAGAAGCAGTTCCAGCAGCCTTGGCATGGCGTTGTTCCTCTCCTTTTGGTAGACATCCGGAAGAAAGTGTTTACAGCGCAGGGTTGCGCGGAAGAGATTGGAATTACTGACTGTATAACCATATTCGGTCAACTACCAAACCATGCTAACGATTAATCTTACCGACTGAGCCTTTTTCTCTAATAGCATAACTGTTTTTAAAAACATTGCATGTTGAGATGAATCATGTCACTGATGATCACTTTTGGCTGAAGCACATATGACGTCACAAACAAAGTGACGTTAGGAATTTCGTTAGTTTAAAAGTAATGTATTCGAGTTCAATGAACTGATCTACATGTCATTGGCCCGTTGTCGAATATATCCTTTCGACTGGGGAACCCGGCAGTTTGCAGGATTTAAATTCTTAATTTCGAGTACTGCCAGCATCGCAGTCAAGATTGCGCTCCGACTATTTTTGGAATACAGAGCACATAAGTTGTCAGGATACCGGAGGAGAAAAATAATAATGCTTATAATCTCTTGGAAAAGTATGCTGGGTTTGTACTTATCTAAGGACTAAATTGGGTCTTGGTCCCCTACCTGTAGATATGTATAAATTTGCTGCCTTCCGAATCTATTTCACTTGCGACTCAGCGTATGGGATGGAAAAGATCTGTGCGACTAAACTGGTCTTCTTCGGATGATCCCAGATAGGTGCCTTTATGAAAAAACCCGTTATATTGGGAGGTAATGCTACCCAATTAGCAGGAGGTTAAAGGATTAAGTTGTTTAGGGGTAGGCAGCTTGAGGATTGTATAGTTTGTAATTTACGTGGATGTATTCTACGCGGTATACATTATTTGTTAACTGACAGTCGTGGGATGATTTGGCAACACTGGTCACGCATTCCATATATTAAAGAACTGAATGGTATGCATGCTGTAAGATTGAGGTGAAGTGATAAATATCATACGTTTTACCTTAGTCAGTAAAGAAATTTGAAGCTCATATCTATTACCGTACTATTTACAAATTAGAGGTCCGATCTGGTATGTGGGTCAAACTCGTTAGAATGATTTATGTATCTCGCCCCGAATGATTGAAAAAAACTTACGAGTGTGTAAATTAATACCCGGTAGATGGGTCTCAGAGTATATTTGTACCAAAAGTGTATTCGTCTCTTCTAGTATTATACCTATGTTATTTTGTTTGACGAGGAATGGTATTATAGAATTTTTGGTATTGAATCGGCAGTTTACTCCTGGTTGATCAGGTTTTTGTTCCAGTAACTTCACAGTTCGCGGCTTCGCGACGTTCCATGCAAATGTCTATTTCACCGCCATTATACTTTATCTCTATACCGCGGCAATAACAAATAGTAACGTCCCGTTGGTGTAAGCGTTGGCCGATTCCAGGGATATTCACCCACCCTAGAACGCTAAAAGGGTAATCTATATCTATACTAATCCTAATTTGCCGATGACTCCAGATACTAGACGCACAGTAGTGTTCTTCAGTACTCATCCATCGATTCCGAATCGAAAAACCGAGAGATCCCTACAGGAAGGACAAAGTGACAATTATCATTATTTCTTAACCAGCCGCGAGGGCGCGAAAAACACGTGATCTTTAGTAGAGCGCAGGATATTTGCACGCTCCAAGCAGGACGAACCGGAAAAATTGACTGATTCCACTTTCTCAGAAGATAAACCAATTTGGATTGTATAATAATTTTGGGCTCTATCTGGACCTTTTGAAATATACTATCGTGCAAACCACGTAAGCAGACGGACGGTGAAATTCGGAGATTAACCGTTGTTCGAGATACTCAGGGAGTTTTTTTGGAGAGATCATTCTTCTTATATCTATTGGTGGGCAGTAAACTGGGTCCAGTTGGGGAACCGCTGGCACACACGTCGCTTTCGAACAAATAAGTCGGTCACACGGTATTTTACGAGTAATGTACTATTAGAATACCAGATAGGCTGGAAATATTTTCCCAAACAAAGGTATAATATTAATAACTGTTGGGCGATGGCTAGTGGGATTTTTTCTTGTCTGCTCGTTATATTGACTCGACTATAATTGTATCGTTAATCTTTTTTTCAGGTACTCATTACTTTGAAAGGGAATAAATTGAGGCAGAGCACGAAGAGGAATACCGAATATATAGATTCTCGAATAAAGTTATGAATATTTAAGTTCACATTCCATTAATTCTTTAACTTATGTTATGAAAGGTACTAACGTTCCGTTGCACCACCTCATAATATAGAAACTTTGCGTAGACGAGACGCAGGAAATTTTGGATGTTCTAACTTCTAACAAAACGCGGTCATTGTCTAGCACTACATATGTAGGTTAGTGTCTGCGCCTATATTCGTCAGGATTCATACTTCCGGTCAAAGTAAACTGTGCCTGGACATAAGTGTGGCCGCAACTCGAAATACTCCCAACAATATTTATGCAAGATGTTACCCAAAATACTAGACCCTCAGAAATCTGTGAACGGGCCCCGTTGCTTTCCGCCATGTACACGTGATAAAAAAGGAACCCTTATGTAGAAACAAGGAGGTTTTAGATAAAATTGATATTAGCCGGCCCTGACCCACCTCTCCAGAACTGACCCTCCTTATAATTCACAATACCGTTCAAAAAGATTTGGTTTACCACTCACAAAAACTCCCAGAATGAATTATTTTTAATAGATGGTCTATTGGCAGGGTAAGAAACTGAAATATGTGGAACCCCTTAACTGAAATCCTAAGTATAACAATCCTTTAAACAGCCCCTTAAACATGCCAAAGTAGAGCTTCTCGGAGAGCTTCGACATACCCCCGTGGGGTTTTTCCCCTTTACAACATCTGGAGGCTTCTAATACCTTCCAGAGACTCTGTGAACATTACTTTTATTGGCTCCCTCTCTCTTTTGTGTTGCTTACATAATCTCTGGCATCTTCCCGCTCCAGCTTGATTCCTTAAGCCTGTCTAATATTCTTTTATCCCAATTTTATCATTGTTATCTACTTATCATCCATTCGTGATCTTACTGTGTAATCTATATGTTTAACCTTCTCATTAATTACTTTAGTCCTAGAAAGGTTCATCTGATCGTTGTGGAGCATTCAATCCTCTACTTCGCTCGTATCTTTCTTTGAGTACAATCTCCTTTCTCCAAAGTCACTTTTATAACATCTCTAACAATAAAATCTTCGTTGTCCTACTCTCTTGACTCTCTCTCTTTCTCTCTCTCTATGCTCTCTCTACATTCATCTCATCTATACTCCTTTTTCTTCAATTCTCTCTTCGATACTTCCTGACTTCTCTCTTCTTTGCTACCCCAGCCGTCTTGTGGGCTGTACCACACCAGGCGATCCGTTGTGAAACACTCTACCCAAGTACTGCAATCTGCCCCGTGCGTCGCGTTACTTTGCCTATTGGCTTCTGGGGAGGAAACTTGGGCAAGTCCCATTCCACGCGCCATGACGCCAAATCTCTAAGTAAATCCTTCGCTCGTTCTTTCGTCATATAATATAACTAAGATAAGTTTTCGCGTTAAGCCCTATTCATATAACTTTTAAGTGTATCATGTATTACCCACAGTTGCTTAGGCAGAACAAAAACGTGTCATAGTAGTCACTCTTTAGCATAATATCACTGTAGTCGGTGTTTTATTGTTATATTTAAGGTATGGCTTTCCGCCATAGAGTTTTACATTGCTCAAAAAATATTAGGAAATAGGAGAAGAATGTCTAAGGCGTCATTTGAGCTTGGGGACTTCATATTACCTCTTTTGAAATTATCTCTCATGCTAGAAGGGATAATAGTTTATATAATATTGCTTTTGATGTTCAAATGTGGTTTGGTATAATGGTGCTACATTAAATTCTTTTCTTGTTCAAAAACTATTACGGGGAATTATAAAACCGAGACTCGTAAAGTAATTAGGGTAAAAAGATCCCGATGACCCTTTATCAAATGAAATGGAAAAAAGCGTATCCGGTTTTGAATGAGAAAGAGACGATTTGCACTGAAATACATCGCCATTTATCAAAGACAAGTTGTTCCTTTATGAAGGAAAAATAGTGAACCAAATGTTCATATCTCGTTAATAAAATAGACCTGATCTAGTTGATATTCACATAGTACAAGCATTGGTGTTAGATATAGTTCGAATGCGTTCACACAGCAAAGCACTGTAAAAGGTCGTATGTTGCTTACGTTATCGAGAAAAAGGCGCGGATAGATAAGTTTACGTTTCTCTTTCGTAGACAATCAATGTACCATAATGCAATCCCGTGATATATTACGAATCGTCAATAAAAAAACACTTTTTTAAGTGCCTATATAACAATTTAGTCGTTGCAACACCCGTGATAAAAAGAAATCGACTGAAGTAACGACTCATTATCGTTAAACGCAGATTATAACTGTTTTTGTCTAAAGCTGAAGCAAATAACAATAAAAAAATATTGCGATATTCACTAGGTTTAGTTATATTAAGATAATTGTCCGAGGTTAGTTTGGAAATTACAAGAAAACTTTAACCAAAGCATACTCTCTGGAGTTTTGACCTGAGCTTATCTTTTATCAGGTTCATTTAGAATTACGATTTGGTTTTATCTAAATCATGTCTGGAACAATGCATCGCGCACCTACATATCGAATAAGTTTGAGAATAGAATTGACGCTCTTCTGATTACACTAAGAATTTTTAATATTTTCCACTCAGTGTACCAATGCCCTTTCACTATTTACATGTAACCTTGAAAGTCAACTACGAACTTAAAATGGTTATGCAAAAACTCAATTTTCTAGCACGTTTTTCACAATGAGTGTGGTTAGAAATATAGTTTATAGTAGAAAGTATTTGCCACTTTTTTTCCCTCGCCCAGTACGCCTTAAGTATGTCACTTTTAAAAGCCACATGGCAAATCTCGTACTTCAATTAAAAGGTATTATTATTTAGGACAGAACTCTGACAATTTTCTTTTTTTTTATAAATAGTGTAGCTTTGAAAACATTCGTTGTGTTAACTCAGAAAATCCGATTTTTCCTACCTCAATGACCTTGACTAAAGTATATTATACAGTCTCATCATTTAAGGTAACAAAATGATTAAGAATTGTGTGGTGGTGAAAGAAAATTTTATAGGCATTTTCGTGGACGTGGTACCAGAATTTTGTAGAAAAAGTGGGGTCCAAGTACGACTGAGGTCTCGGAAGGAATTATCCCACGTACATGTGAGACCCTATAGGTGGGTCGCTCGATGTCTCCCTCGAAAGCCCATGGGATTTAAGGGCTTTTAAAAGGCATATAGTTAGGGGATTTGTGTTACCTATACTTGCTATTTTAAAAATAATCGTAATTTTTACGGGTAACGCAAAAAGGGGTGGGGGTGGTAGTGGGTTCTACTAAAACGCATGCTTAATAGATGGTTTTTAATTGCGGCAGAATTAGTGTTAGCAGGAAGCAAGCCCAGAGAAGTTTCTATTTCCCTCCATTACTTTTTTGAATAACCTACTATGTACCAGTAGTAGTACAAGTACACGTTTTGTTGAAAGTATTGAACGTCGGTGACTATAGGATAACTACAGTAAAAATACCATGTATTCTCGAAAACACGGTTTATCTCGTCAATCCCCGGCTAATATGGTCGAGTCGACGAGCCGATCCCGGACCGTTTTTCCTACTATAATGATTTCAAAGAATCCTGAATATCTCGACACGAGGTAATCTACGAAATCCCCGCTTTAGTCGATAAGTATTTTAAACAGGTCCATGCCACATAGTAGGAATTTAACCGGTTTATCTCGAAGTTGCAGTCAATTTTTCCGGTCTGCTTACCATCACCTGGCCTACTACAAAATCACGTTGATTTCGCGGGCCGCGGCTGTAGAATATAAATTGATCAATGTCAACGCTCGCCTTTTTGAAGGTAGACCTGGGGTTGCTGATAATTAGTTTAACAGCACTTGTTGTACTCACGCGACACTTTTTTAGAGTCTCTCGCGCCAATTACTCATCTGGAACACGCAATTCATCACAATATTTCTACGTCCAACAAAATAAATGTGAAGATTACGCATTGGATACTCGCATAACTCCCCCGGATATCTCAGAAGTTTTTTCTAAGTACCGCGGAGCTTCCTGGACGATAGATTCGGTATTTTACTGTTCTTCACGTAATGATACTTATCAAGCAAGATGTAGCGTAAGGAAATGTATTGACCAAGTCTAAATCTTTTATGGTGAACATATCCCAACTTTCAACTTCGTTTTTAAGCGCTTTTGCGATCTTCCAGCTCAACACGGCGCAGAGATGAGCTCGGAGATTTCACGGTACAGAGAGATAACACAACTTTCAGATTCATATGTTTATTTAGTCGACTCACAATTGGAGATTTCTTTCATGATGAGGCGCGCAGATGTAAGATTCCTGCCTGTCAGTTATCCGACACGCACTATGTTAACACTTCCGAGATGGTCTACCAAGGTAGCAGGAAAAATCGTCATGCCAAGGTGACGAAGGCTGGAGATACGTGCTCTCGAATCCTAGTGAAGAAGAGTTCATTGCAACGGAGCATCATAAATTTCTTGTTTTCCATACTTTCGCTAAGTCTTTCTGCTCCAGGATGTGATGAATGGCGCTTCTGAATTGACTGTTCCACTTCCATTCCTTCTCTTACCTTTTCCTGACCCAACTTCGCTATTTATCCTTGTGGTAATTTGTTTCCTTTGCTTTTAAAGGCCTACAAAAATTATGTTACCCCATTATCATTATCTATCCATTCAACCAATCTGTGTTCTGATAGAAAGTATGGCCTTGGCATAAATAGGCGATCCCGCACAGAGACGGCGATTTGGGTGCGAAATCTGTGTAGCACGATAATTCACAGCTCCCGGCCCACGCCCGGTCATACTAATTACTTGCCCACGTCACTCGTATGTTGATCAAAGTCAGGCGATAATGGCTGGTGGCAGACATGTCGCCCGATCGCAGCGATTTTGTACTGGGCGGCAGTCCGTGCACAGTGGCGCGAGACTCGCGATTCGCACAACTGGTGCAAGGCTCCGTGCCCTCCGAGTGATTTGTCGATACTAGCGGCAGTAAATTGCAGATTGAGGTAGCTCAAGCCTCGCACATGTAGGTGGCGCGCGTCGAACTTGTTTCAGAATCGTGCGAAGGCTTCTCCCCTTTGTTCCACGGGCCGATTAATTAATGGCCACGGCTGACTGAGTGATTGTGCGAGTGTGGTGCTGCGAGTTTGGGCGATGATTCGCGCCAGGCTGGGTACTGCCAACCGTGTACTCGCCCCCTTGCGGCACTCGTCGACAATCAGCCGATCAACCGAAATATATTTTAACAACAAGTTAGGACCGAATCTCAGCGACCTATAGACCCGAAAATTTCTGTGCCACTCGTTCGATATCGCGAGCCTCGGCATGACATTCGATACGTGAAGTGTTGTTGCAACCTACAAATTATCGAGTACGACGGTGGGTACGGGGTCGGTAGTCCAATTTGTGACCAATGGTATAACGCGATCATTCTTTGCCTTACGAGAAGTTCCCATCTATGAACAACGTCACGAATATTTTTTGTTATTAATTGGAATCAGAAATCGAGTACTTGATTCAATTGTCCGTGGTTCTCTCTGAACGGAATGATACGTTCCACAATTGTATCAGAGCGGGTTTTTTTTATGGAAAATGATCGACCGCAGTCCAGACGAATGCGTGCACCACAAAATAATTCCTAGAGCAAATGTATGTTTGTGTGAAAATAACTTATGATATATAATGTGCATTTAGAAAATGCATTTGGAGGCAGATATGTAAAATTCACCAATCCTAGTTTAGAGTAGTACATAAATACGACATTCGCGCCTCGTCTTACGCGTCTTCGTTTGATCCTGATTTACATTCGGATGCCAATATACAATTGAACGGTGATCCAAACTCTTGGTATTAATAATAAATCTATTATTAATCCATTGTACTTCCGTTTTTTTGATTTCCTGCGGTGTGAATTGATTTAATGAACAATCATAATTTTTCATAATTCTGTTCATTTAGATGATAAATATTATCTTACGAACTTCGATAATAACAGGCACCACAGATCTGACATCTGCTTTTCATATTTGGATACTTTTACTTTAATATTGACTCTAATGGATCGAGACTATCAACGTATTTACAATATATGATTAAGTGCGGTGAATATACTTTGCTAATCCGGTCACGTTCATTCTCCATTGCTACATGTAAGCTTTAATGATACTTATAATTACCAGTTATGCGTTGTCGTGTTGCCTACTCTGTTGATTAGCTCAAATACTTACCATGCTACGGCACAGAGCATGTCATGTGTAGTGGAAGGACTTTTTAATAAGCGAGAGCCACTACTCAAAATAGTAATTGAGTTTTTCGCTAAGGGTTTAATAATAAACGATCTTGTTTTGAAGTACATCATATTCGCAAGTTCTACTCGGTCGCACAATAGTTGATCTTGTTTTGCGATTACAATTATCACTAAAGTCATATGTTTGCTGATAATATGTTTCATTTCCATTGTTTAGGGACTGTCATTTGCTGTCATGTTACTAGTTTAGACGACGGGTAACCCCGACTCTTTACTTTGTCTTGACTACGGGCTCACGGTGGGTAGTGACCGGTCAGCAAGAGGATGCTTACTCCTCCATGGCACGCTGATCCTTGCCTTCGCTTTTTTGTCGGAAGGTCCGTGCTCCTCCCATCATGCGATTTTATTGATATATTATGTTTCTTTGGGACTATTGATTAACGTTTTTTAATACTTTGTTTACTTCGCCATTTATATGTGTATTTGTTATTATGATTCATTGTAATAAGCAGAACACAATGAATGGCAAACTTCGGCCCTCAGGGCTGCATTTTAAGGAAGTCTTTGAGTTGGAGTATGGGAGTTGTTATACAGATTTTCATAGTATCGTTCTAGATTATTTTGATCTACAATTTTCCTAGGTAATTTCATCTAATAGCTTTTTAAACTATGAATTAATTGTATTTAGTCTGTCACCATTCTCCAAGCAACTTGAATTATACTGTGAAATTTACTGTGAAAAAAGTTGTGTGATATAGGCATGTTGCGTTTTTGTTAGCCTAAAACCAAATGGTGCAGCCGCCATGAACT
>CAJDSM010059214.1:678-10922 GCA_903981925.1 Ostrea lurida | reverse complement strand
GGATCTAATATGGTTTACGCCAAAAGACTTGGTTATGGCGGGCCTAGATCATACGTAATTAAGTTTTTTTGACAAAATTAATTTTAATGGAAACTATAATCCAATTTGGAGATGTGAAAAGCTACCACTTATCCTTAACATTTTGATACTGGTGATATCATATAAATCGTTGGCCGTGTGGTCTAAAATTTACAATTCGTATATTGAGCTAGAAGTGGGTACATTCAATTCCATGAATTGGCAGGTGAAATATCTATGATGAGATTTATGATATATTCTTGCAAAGAAGTTCTTATTGATTATTTGTTCGATATCTTGTTGCATTAGGTCATGACAACCATTTATTGGTCACATATATTGTATATTTATTTGACAGTTATAACCAATCTAATAATACTGATGGGTACAACAATAAAAAAATTTCTTTGGATGGCTATATAGAATATAAGTCTTAGTTTTGCATTTTCTCGACGTTGTTGCCTCGTGAATAATTACCATCATCGAGACGACAAGCTTTGGGGAAACATTTGGTTTGTATTATCGATGAATGTGAGCGGGACTATTTAGAAGAATGACTTCTCGTATGTCAATGTAAAAATGTGATGGCATATTCTATTCAGTCTTGAAAAATTCAGATGTGCTGATAAGAAAAAAGATGCTCCGAATTTGAACTAACAGTAATTTGGAAAAAAAGGCTGCTTGAATATAAGATAGCCTCTCGCAAATTATTTCACAGGACGAAGGTGTACGAAAACCCTGATTTAAATTTCTAGTACTGAACAGAAACTTGTTTGTGCGACCATTACATGTTTGATACTTGATTGTGACACCAAACGCACTGATATAAAGAAGGTATTATGTGAATTTGATGGTAAGGTGAGCTTCGTGAATACTACTAATCTAATTTTTAACTCGTCCGTTTGTTGCAAAGGGCTGGAGTGACAATTATACAAGGATGAGCCCACAACTATGTGACTCTTGGTCAGTGTAATGAAGAGATTTTGTACAAATATGTTTGCGTTACTCTTTCGGTTGAAGTGTAGACCAGTATGGTTAGTTCTGGTTGAATTCTTGCAAGCACTAAAGATTGTGTTTTGTCCAACTCTTAATGACTAGGAATGAAGATGAATCATTTAACAATGACCCTGAAGGATATGGACATGTGTTTTGAGCTATCATCACGTGGAAGACTAAAAATGGTTGCAGACATATTTTCCTGTAATACAGCAGTAATCTTATAATGCATGAATCTCAGAAAATCAACTAGAGATACACACAGAGAAATAGTTTTATGTTGGCTAGTATTCCCTGGCATAATGAATAGACATTGGAACGGAGGGTTGATTTTGTAGGACAACTTTGTAGGGCAATCAAGTAATTGGTAATGTTGTCATAGTTTTACTGTAATACATGGTGTTCTTTAGAGATCCCTGTGAGGGATATGGGAATGCTGTAAGGGTTGTAAAAAGTGCTCCTCATTGTGTAGTTGTCGAGGAATTTTAGATGTAAATTTTGCCCCATTTTTGTCAGTCGACTTTATCATGTTTGTTTGAATGACGCAAAGCGTTTTTTTCCGCCACTCAGATTGGTAAAATGGCTTTACTGAAGAATGCATGAAAGGGGAACTTTTACGGACATCCGACGTCAATCCAGGTGAATTCAGGGAAAGCTTTTGATGCTGCTGTCACACCCAAATGGATCCGCTATTATGCAGCGCCGAACACAAATGCTGGTTGCATCGTATTGGGTCCGCTCTGGGACTTCGCAAGTAGTATGACAAAGGATGAGCTAAGTATATGTAGAGTAAGCTCTCTTTACAAACGCTACAAAGGAAAATTAACAGTGAGTAAACCAAGTTTGAGTATTTATAATGTTGTACTGGTACACACATATATGGGCCTAGCGGAACATCCAGCTTAGTTAAAAACTCAAGGTGCAGTGATGATATGGTATACGTGTTGGTTCCTGGATGTTAGCAACTTCAGGAAATCAGCTTCCCAATAGCACACAGCCGTACATCAATGTTCTAACTACTTTGTATGTGGCATCGTCCAATACTCCATTGTATCAGCCTAGATGGGTTACAAAAACCTATTCTTGTATGAAATGTCCACTTCAATTAAAATTTGAAAGGTTTAATGGGACTACGTCAACATACATCTGTATTTAGAGGAATGCCGCCAACCAATTTTTGTTTCTTGTTTGTATATATCTGGGCGTATTTACCCAACAGATCTTGTCAAGATTGAATGAATTTCCGCCATTTTGAAAGAAAAAAGTTCCGGCACTAAATATTGTAGACAAAAAATTACCTCAAGCGGGTTCGGTTCTATTGTCTTTGCTTATATAACTCATGCAATAATGTATCTTTCTTGAGTATAAATTATTTTTTTAATTTTTAACATGATTATTTGTTTAACATCACAAAATCCTTCCTTTTTAGTCTTCGAAGGAACTTCGAAAGATGAACTCTCATTCCGTGACTATGCTGTACAACCTAAAACGAAACGGGTTGTCTATCATTGGAAAAGGATAAGCAATAAATAGGCGCGAGCTACATCTCCCTATCTAGGTCTTTTTCTTGTTTACATAACACAGTAATTACAGGGGTCTTTCTGCACAGCTGTGGACACCGGAGATCGATAATGACCGAATTTTCCGCTTCGGTGACACAGATCATGCTCTACCCATGGCCGGTTTTAATCGAGAATAATTACACTGTGAAGTGGACTTCGTACCGAATACATTGTGGAGAATGGCGAAAGACGTAATGAAAGCGAATTTGGCGTTTTACCGAGAATTTCAAGTAGCAGGAAAAACGTTCGTAGAAAATTGCGGCGTTATACCGAAAATGGCGATGAATTGAGTGGCGATAATTCGAGAGTTAACTGTACATATTGTAGCAGCAGAAGTTTTTAATCACAAAGTAAAAAGGCCATATCTGATGATATTTAGAATATTTACACAAAGGCACTGTCCAAAACACTGTAATGGATGTTGATGAATTGATAAAGCATGATAAAAAGAAATATTAGAAATTTGTAGCATCCTTCATTTGCTCGATCCTGTAGCAAGGTAAATGGAAATGATAAATGGACTGGTTTCACAGTACCTATATTAAATTTGCCCATTTCCTCAAAATTCAATTAGGGGTAGATATTGTCAGTTCTGATAAATTGTATCAAGATAGAATTGGACTGTTCTGATTTATTTTGATGTATCACACAAGATGGTGGACTGAGGCATACATACTTGTATATACAGATAATATTAAAGGCATGGCATCTTTGGATATTTTTTTTTTGCAGACCCTAATTGTAGTAACTACATGCTTGTTCCTGTAATAATCATCAAACTCTGTATTGTATTGTATTGTCATATGTTATAAAAATCCAAATTTGTCAGTACCTGTCTAATATATCAATATTTTTCTATTTCTATTATGTCAAAATCTGTCTATTGTTTAAATCTTGTCTTTCACATTGATGCTTGTTTATTGTGTATAGGTCAGAGGAATTGAAAGTGTTCTTGTACCACTGGACAAATTTAACAAGTTTACGTGGGGACAAATGGGTAAGTTACTCATTCACACATTTTGTTATTTGTCATAATTAGGATTTGTCATTTGTTATTGTTTGTGGTTTATATTAGTTACTATTTGGCAAATTTCCACAGTATGTCATAGAAATATTAATGTAGATTCCTATTCATTATGCATGCAGTATTATTCATTTGTGATATTCTTATGGTTGCTGCAGTGTCATATCAAAGATTTGAATTTTTGAGAAAATGTACGTTTGTGGATTGTACTATTGTAGTAGTAGTGTTGGAAATGTCTTTCAGAATGCATGTCCTCTGAGTATTTCATGAACTGTAGAATTGTAGTAGTATTGGAAATGTCTTTCAGAACGCATGTCCTATGAGTATTTCATGAAGAATCCTGTTAATACTGTGGCCAGAATCCCCAATCCTCGCTTCACAAAGAATTAGTAAGTTATGGCTACATACAATCATTCCTAGGGTGGCATCAAGCTAACAACTCTTGGCTATATTGCAGTGATTAAAGGTCTGACCCTCGGGTTCTTTTACAATCATCAAAATGTATTATCACAGTTCACACCCACATGTATTTTCCAGAATAATTTTTTTACACTTTGAATGACATGGACTAATTTTTGTTGCCTATGATTTCAGTGTGTGGCACGAGTTATGTGTGTTGTTCGATCATATTCTGCCCGCCTACATTATGGACGCGATGATGTGGGTGTCTGGCAAACGTCCCATGTAAGTATCTGTAGTCGTGTTGTCTTTGTACACAAAGTACAAGCGACCCTCTCCCCCCCCCCAAATAAAAATAAAACAACAAAAAAAACAACCAAAAAAATAAATCCAGACTCAATCAAACAAAACATTTCAGGCCCATATAATGATCAGTAATAGTTGTATACAAAGTGAAAGATTGAACATTTAAGTTTACACAAAGTGAACATAGCTTAGACAACAAAACCAGATAGGCCGACTAACATCCACAAATGTATACAAATCATGTCATCCAGGGAATAGATAAGATTGAGTGAAATGAGGTGAAGTTCTTTATTGTAACATAAAGGTGCACAAAGGTTGATTAAAGTTGGGTACAAAGATTCATAGACCTGAATGGAGGTGAATTCATGCATGGTGGTCATAGTAAAGGATAGGCTTGTGTTATCGTGAAGTGTATTGATTTGGGTTATTTGTGAAATTTATCATAAATCTAGTTTGTGTTCAATAGTCGTAATGTTTTACAACCTGAGTCGCACATAATGTGGAATCATTGTAATTTGTGGGGCCAATGTTCGTAGGTAGCCAAAATTTTGCTGTTTCATTGGGACGTAATTCCGTGGGTAATTGATAAATACATGTGAATGGCATAATATTTATAAAGATTAAAAGGAAAATAAAACATGTTGGTGAGAATGTAAATTTGTGGGTAATTGTGACCCATGAAATCCACGAACATTGTTCCCCCATGAACAATGATGATTCCACAGTATTTAGGAAGTTTTAATTTAACTGTATATATTATTTATCTGTGTGAAGTAAACCTGGATCATACATCAATGTACAAAATAGATTTGTGAAGTTGTAGTAATTTTAAGAGTGATATTTTATTATTGTGAAGTTTAGTCAGTCTATTGTGTTAGATTTGCTCAAATTCTTACTACAGAAATTTTGTGCAGTAAAATAGTGAGTGGATCAAAGGATCTTATTGTAATTTTATCCTATTTTCTTTGATGTAAAAGATTTGTGAGGATTCAAGACAAGCTACGAAAGGCTGTAGGAAGTCTGGACTACTTCACACAGAACGAGTGGGTCTTCTCCAACAAGAACTTGTTTGCCTTACTGGAAAAGATGTCACCAGAAGACAAAAAGGTAAAATGCTGCACAATACTGTAGGTCCCTTATTATATTACACGAGTAAAATATGGTAAAATGACTTGTTGACGTCAAATCACAAGAACATGAATTCGTGTGTCTTGTGTTAATCAAGAGTTCTTGCCTGTATTTTAGCATCAGAGAATTAAAAGCAAGTAATTTTATTTTTGAAGTGATGCGTCTTGCGAAAGTATAAGATACTGAAAGTCTTGGCATATATTTAGGAAGCTACAGTAATCTAAGATAAGATTATAACTGATAGAACATTGGGATGATGCTGAATTTGCCATACCTTTATGTGCATTATATATGGAGAGCTCAATTTCGAAGGAAAAGTTAATCATGCTTAAAGACAATTTGAATAAATTTGAATTTATTTTTGATCCAGAAATACAATGGCCCTATAAATGATGATATTGAAGATGGATGTTGTAAATGTGGACAGTTGTATATGTGACGTTTTTTTTATATTTTTGTGTAGACATTTAATTTCAACGTGAAATCAATACACTGGCCTACCTACATGGAATCGTACTGTCTGGGTATAAAACGCTTTGTTCTGCGAGAGGAGCTCACGGAGTTGTCCAAAGCTAGACACACATTGAAAAGGTGAGAGCTTAGAGAGCTAGAAATTTAACAAACTGAACAAAAGCTAGACACACATTAAAAGGTGCAGGGATGCTTCATTCCTAACAAAAGTTAAGATACATTTCCTAAACAAAAGCTAGATACATTCCTAAACAAAAGCTAGACACACATTAAAAAGGTGAGAGCTGCTTCATTCCTAAACAAAAGGTAGACATACATTGAAAAGGTGAGGGATACTTCATTTCAAACAAAAGCTAGGCACACATTAAAATGATGAGGGATGCTTCATTCCTAAACAAATGCTAGACACTCAGTAAATAGATGAGGGATGCTTCATTCCTAAACAAAAGCTAGACACACATTAAAAAGATGAGGGATGCTTCATTCCTAAACAATGCTAGACACACAGTAAAGGATGAGGGATGCTTCATTCCGTAAACAAAAAGCTAGACACAACCATTAAAAAGTGAGGGATGCTTCAAACAAAAACTAGACACATAAATTAAAAAGAGGAAGGAAAACACACGTTGAGGGCTTCTTAATTCGAAAACAAAAGCTAGACACACATTAGATGCTAATGACCTATGTAGTGAATCTTATCATTGATGAATTCAAACATACCCTCCTCAAACATGATTAATCTTAACAAGTTTCTTTGACAGGTATTTATTGAATGAACATACTATCTTGTATAATTTGCATGAGAGCATACCACATGAAGATTTTTCATTTAGACTTGTAAGGTCAATAAGACAGATTGAAATTTTTTTTATTATGTAACCACCACACCGTCATAAACCAAGATTAGTTCACTGGGGATTTCTTCGATTAATACCTATTGCATATAAAGTGGTGCATACATTTATTGGTAAAATATAAAACAATTTTGTAATGAACATTTATATAAATTATACAGTATTTGTAATTCTTTGTTTCGTTGTTGTAGACTTCAGAGGATAAATTTCGCGGTAAACGTGTTCCTGATCATAGCCGTGTGGAGACTTCTGATCAATCGCGTGGCAGTGGCAAGAACTCTGTGGAACTTCCTGTTAGGATGGGCCATCCGCATATTTAAGCGTATGCCGAAAGTGGCAAAGTCTTCATGATGAGTAAAGAAGTGGACAAAAACTATCTGTGATAATCGCTCTCTTTGATACCTAGACCTGTAAAAACTCGACACAACATATTGTATTGCAGAAATAACTTTACATATTATTATTATCATTATTATAGGTCTTTTTCATTAATATATTTAAAGATTATTATTTATTAAAAAGAGATATAGTGCTGAGGAGCAGGTTAGACTTCTGATTTTGCTGTTCCATTCATGTTTTATATCTGTACAGTTTATTGATGTTATTTGATGGAGAAAAAAATTCTGTAAAGTTATGATTCTAGATTGTGAGGCTGAGTTTTCCTCTCTGGTGTCAGTGATGATTTGAAAGAACAAAAGTACAACATTTCTATGTTGCATTGCTATGCTCGGCCATGCTATAGACATTACCACTTCCCATTACATTATTTATGTTTTCTTGATACGTGAAAAGAATTTGAATCTGGATGGTCTTGTATTTTCTTGGGTTCAAGACTTTTTGCTAGTGCTACGCAGGAATGAAAGTATATTTTCAGCATAAACACCCTATTTGTGATTAGAAAATGTACACTTGATGAATAAGAAAATAATATGTGGAAGATGCTCACTTTGATACAAACTTTCACCCTCTTTTCATTCACGGGGAGGATCTAGGTTCTCGCAGAAGAATTAGCTAAAGGTTTCACTGCTGCTGCGAGAGGCACTGATGACAATCTCATGTATCTGAACTAGAGAGTTCTATCTTTTAATAGAGTGTTGTTACTGACAAACTCTGACAGCCTCAGTCAAAAGTATAGTCGGTGCCTGAAAAATTTTTTAGGAAAGAGTACTCACTCCGAGTATTACTGGCCCCAATGCAAGAACTCTCATATGTTGCATTTACTTCTATTTGTTCCACATGTTATCTTCTTTCAAAATTATGCATATATGATTCCTATTTAGATCACAAGGAAAATGAATAGAAGTTTGTGGACTTAAAAATCATAATCCTCTACTCCAGGGGCCATAAATATCAAGATTTAGTAGAGGTTTCATGGACATCAAAAATCAAGTATTTTACTTTTTCAAATGTATATGGAAGTAGAGAGAGATTTAGTAAGTTGTACTCATAATTAATGTGTCATAGATTAAATTGGTACAGTACCCACTGAACCTCAGCTTACGCAGTCGCCGGTAACAGCTCAGGGTGACGACTGCTTAACTCAGCATACCGGGTCCGCGATAATATTAACGTTCCGGGCGGTTGAAGCGTTCCGGGTCCCGGAACGCTAGATACCATAATTATTCGTTCCGGCCTATTCATAAACGTTCGGGCCCGCGTAAAACTTGGGTTCCGTCATAGATATTGTCCCAACCCTATAATTTAAGATTTTGAAATATGAAATGTTTAAACGAACTGTCTAGCTTCTTTAGTACTTTTTAATCGGGTAAACAATAAAATATTACTATATTATAAAATGAAGAAGAACACTTGGAGATTCAATGACTGAACCATACCTCAAGACCATAAACTGAGAGTCATTTTGTTATGTCTAAGTATAGTTCCGTAAAATCTAAAGTATGGAAAGTAGCTGCGATGTTGAAAAAACATTCAATAACTATTTATCTGAAAATTCTTTTGTTTATCAAAATTATTTCAAGTATAAAACCTTTAACTATATGATCTTGTATGGTCTTCAGTGCCAGGGGCCGGAAACCTATTGTTACAGAGAACAACGGACTGTTAATGACATCATAAAGGTTCCGGCCGGAAGCGTTAAAAACCCGGTAACGTATATATTATGCGACACAGACGCAATGGTAAGGTGGACCGCAACGCTGACGCAATATGAACTTAATCATTTCGGAATTTTTCCACTTGGGTAGGATATATCTATTAGAGCTAAAAAACATAAATAATTAATATAATATATATAGGTAAGGAAAAAACATCTACATTCAGATCAATGATATAAAATATCAAAACAAACCACATGATACTACTGTTGTATATGAAATATGCAGTATAAGCATACTGCACATGTATTCCTGTAGAAGGTATGCTAAATGTATATACATCCGTACAGTTTTCTCATGGGAGATTATATTTTTCTAAATGCACAGTATGGGCAAAAAAGAAAAAAAACCTAATTTTTTTATTAGCACTGTAAACGACATCCAGGATTACGGGCGTACAATGCATGGCTTCAAAATTTTCGGGCACGAAGAATACCATATTACCTGCAATTAAACCAAAAACCCTAAAAATTCTTATGCAATTAAAACAAACACGGATTCGGTGTAACACCTGTCCAAACACAGTATTTTTATTGCAATTGTAACGACATCCGGATACGATGGACATGTATGGCTTCAGCGAGGTTACTCGAGGCACAAAGTGAAATACATATATACCTTGCATATTAACAAACACCTACATAAGATGCCATTAAACAAACACGGGCAGTCAATCTTAAAATGTACATGTAGCTACGCTTTCTCTTGGGAGTTTCGAATTGGTCAATGCAAAGAAAAAAAAGCCTGAATGCTGACCGCACGTGAACCGACAACCGCTGAATGTCGATCGGGTAACCGCTGACCGCAACGGGACCCGCAACCGGTGACCGGTGACCGCACGACGCAGACTGCACGGAAAATGGTAAAGTTAATACGTTCAGGGAATGTTAAATATTGTACCCCACCCTAAAACCTAGACCCCTCTTACCGTCGCCGGTAAAACTCAGTTTTGCACGCGTTACCCCTCAAGCATTGAAGTCCAAATCACAAAATGAGAAGGTAGTTGATTCCCTGAATTCATACACCAGAGTCAAGAGGCGTTGAAACCTCTCTTCCAACATTAGATTGGTGTTACCCAGTAGTATTCATGAAGCTGCAGAACGATAAGCTGCATTACAAGAAGGAGATTCGTCCCATCACTATGAAAATCGTTTCATAGGTACTTGTGCGTTGTGGCTAGTTGTTTATTGAACCTTTTGGACCATACCATCACTTGGGGATGATGTGAGTGATTCGTAATCTTTTGGATCTACTCCAATAACTGACAAAGCTCTCTGAACAACTGACTCATTACTGACGACCTTGATACAGAGTGAATTTGGTGAGACTTAAAACCTGAGCAATTACTCACTTTTCTAAATCCAAATTTTTG
>CAJDSM010059205.1:1842-18263 GCA_903981925.1 Ostrea lurida | reverse complement strand
GGGGCATAAAAATGACTGAACACATGGTGACTGCACGATGACCACACAGAAAAATGGTAAACCAGAACGTTTCAGGGACTGTATCTGTCCACATCTGCAGAATGTTAAGTGAAAACAATGACAAATTATGATAAAGCTTTAATGCCTTCCTGATCAATCACATACGCAAGTATAAGGTACGGAAGATTGGGAGCAAACACCACTTCCAGTGTCCTAACCGAGGTGCGGAATCCCCCAATCACTACGTCATTGAGGATGTTCCTCGGCAAGTCCAGTTCACGACTAGTCCGGGTCAGTGCTAATCTACACATGACCTGGTTAGACCAGGCTAATCCAAGGGCAGGTTTCTTGTGCAGAGTCAGCATAGAATCTGTCACCTGTTGAAAAATCATAATGATTAACAAAATTATTGAGATACTCCAAATATTTTACTTCACTAGTATAGCCTAAATGCATAGTTAGTTACATTCTACAAACAAGGAACCCATAGGCTTTATCATTCTCCTGATATATGATAGAAGTGATATACTAAATATCAAGTGGCTGCGATATGCAGTTTCAGAGAAAAGTGCAACGAAAATATTTGTATCAGACAGATAGAAGGACGGACGGACAGTGGTAAAATACCTCATCCACACACACCCTCAATCAGAGAGAGGGTGGGGGGTTATAATTTTGATCAGAGGGTTCACTTGAAGCTAAAAATTAGGTTGGTATGTCACTTTTGATATCTTAATAGATGGACAATTTCTCAAAAATTGAATTGCCTTCCTTCATGTGGTTATGAGAATTATTCGCGGTGACCAATTTTCACATCTGAGATTAAACATAAAATAGACAATAGAGGACTGTTCATGGTGAGAAATATTCACAATCATGAGGTTCTAGTGAAAATTTCTAGCAAGCAAATAAAAGTTGTGGTTTACAGTAATTGAAAGCTGCAATTTGTTTGACCAAAAGTCTACAAGGGCCATAGTGAGAGAAATTGGGTTCTGCAAGGTGACGAAAAGAGGAATTGTTCAAAATATTAATTTACACTAGAGGTGTTACGTCAACATCAACTACTAATTAATTCCATGATGATTTCTAAGTAGATAGAATTATCAGATTTAACAAAATGCCCACTCACTTGATTGACACAAACAACAGGCAAACAGTATTTTGAACTGAGCTGTCGAAGACTTGCGGCCAGAGAGGCCATGTGCTTTGAGCGTTTGTACATGTCCTTTAACTCATAATCACATCTGAACACAGCTGCCACAGAGTCGACAATCACGAGCTTTATACCGCCACCGGAAAGCAAGCGTGGTAACCTCTGATGGATGCACACATTCAAACTTTCCTACAACATAATAAAGATATCCATAATAAAGATATCCATCATGGATCCGAACGGAAAAGTTGGTAAATGTGGTTCTAGAATCCAGGATTGATTTTAATGGAAGACGAGATTTAAGGTGGCCCACTACACCTGGGAAAAGGTTCTCAAAACGGCACGATATGATCTAATTATGAAAGGTACGATATATATAATAATTATACACGTGAAAATGTGGTGGGAATTATGAAGTGTTGACATAAGACAACATGATTCACATTCTTCTCGGAGTAAGAATATGAACAAAAGTTCCTGGAGGATGGCGAACTCCGAGCCGTGCAGATTAACCAAACCCAGGAGTGCTTTCCCTACTTTTTTGAGCTATGAACTGCAAATTACCAATACTTTCAGATGCTTTAATAAACCTACTGAGACTGATGAAGTTATACGATCCTAGGTAAGATATGACACACCATATGTGTATTACAAACTATTTAAATCGCCATCTTTGTGGCGTTAGTCGTTTTTAAGAGTACAAGCCTTTTCGATGGTAGTGGCTAGACCTTAAAGTGAATTCTTAATTTGAATATAGGAAAAAAGTGTCCATTAGCATAGCATGGCATGCCAACTTCCAAAAGCAGCTTTCCTTGCATGAAAGTGTAAACTTAGTAAATACAACGTCAGAGTACACTGAAAGACATTTTCAATGGTTAATTGAAAAAATAAGTATAAAGATGAAGGAAATGATTTCGGATTTATATAGCGCCGTAATCTTAACCTAAGTACTCCTCAAAGCAGCTTAACCATAGGCATTCTCATACGGGTTCAGTCATGCGCCATGCTGCTCTCGCCTGCCGTGGCGGTGTGTGGCTCCTGGCATGATCCTTCAATCGAATTCCAGAACCTGTACTACGTCGGCAACGGCGCGCGAGGACGAAGATGTGGGCGTAGAACACTAACATTCTGAACAAGATCTTGTCCTGTCTATGAGATGCGCAGGTTACCCACTTGTAAGCGCGACTTGGGTGGGAGTGAGGGAAATTCATGTCAAAGGTGCCTTGTTCCAGAGGACACAGACACGCCAGCAGGCCAGAGGATTCGAACGGGCTTGCCGTCTTATCTTATATCTTATGCATCTGAGAGTGTTCCGACGACCTACCAAACATTAAGGACACACTGCACACTATACACAGGAGATGCCCTTTGCGGTATCGGTCGCGGTCATTTTTTTTCTCGATATTACCTTATTCCTCGCTACAATTGTGTTATTTTCAGAAGTGATACCCCATCTCTCCTTTTGCGCAAATCTGAAGAAACCCGTCGGGAGAGAGAGTGTGCGAGAACTTCTATTGTAAGGTAAGAGTTAAGGTCATGTGAGTAGTTGGGACTGCTACGAGTGTGATATATTGGAGGCGTGAGGAGGTTGTCGATTCTCCAGTATTAGGTGCTACTAATAGAGCTTTTATCTTATCTGCAGAGCGTTGGATGTAATCTCAATCCCGAGTGAGTAACCGAGAATCTATGGTTTACTAACTGTGATGTCTATAGCAGGCGTGCGCGCGCGAGTGCCTCGAGGTTTGTTTACAAGGTGAAATGCGGAACACAACCATGACTGACGTCCAACTTTGCATATATCGTCTCGTGTAACGGAGGAATATACAAATCATCCAGAAAGGCGGTGTAGGGGGTATAGGGTTGTTCTTCTGCAAAGCCAGAAGTCTTCTCTTGCTCGGCGTTGAAGATTGGAGTTTGTTAGCTACTCCGCTATTACAAACAATTCCCTACCTCGGGCGTATTTATGCACAGCCACGAAAACGCGTGCTTATTTCTTAATTCGGTCCGCACATGTATATATATATGACACATTTGTTTCCAATCGCGTTCTTGTTGATTGTTGTCGTGTTCGTTGGCGGAAGAGAACCGAACGCTTGAGGCGCAAGGTGATGGTGTAGCCTGGGAAATCGCGCAGGTCGATTGCACAGCAGTGCTAGCAACTACGTGGGCACTGCGGTTCGATCGCTGGCGTGGTGGCAGCAGAGAGCTCTGCGAGTACATCAGTGATACTTGATTAAAGATAGCATAGATAGTTTATAGTGTAGAATACCACTTTGGTTCCAAGCACAGTAAAATATAGTCATTACATAATAATCATGACATTTTCAGTTAGAGGACCTACCAGGCCTTATATGGATCCAACCTGGTACCATAGCCCATATAGGACGTCTCATAATTTTTGCACTTAACTCATATAAATATAGGTCTGATCTGCTTAGATCCTCCTAGGTTTGGTGGGTAGCTGTACAGTTACCACTGATCAGGTTAACTGCTGCTAGACCTCCTAAGGTTATGGGGTAGTTTGTCGCACCTGCAGACAGAGCTGCCAGAGCCAGCTGAGTTTTTACCCGCTAGCACTCTCTCCAGCTCTCCGTTATCACCTCTTGTTGAAAATTGTCCGCCTGCAACAAATTTGAAAAAATAAGTTTATTGCATCAAATTTTTGCTACATGGTGAAATTGAAAAAGTTTCAGGACTTCACTTTTAATTAAAAGATTATAATCATAAGCATGATATGAGAGATAGTTCATGGGTCCCATTAAGGTTACAACTTGTCTATATTATCTCGACTTCTGTTAGTCATATGGACTAAGGAAACTACATAGAACTCCAGAGTTGGATCTGTGTGTGAGTCATTGACATCGTTCGGAGTTAAGTGTGCTTGGGCCTGGTTGGTCTGGAAAACTGCTATCGACAGAATCTTATGGAAGGAGGACTCGTGATAATTTTGGGGCATGTTGAGGGAATCTCTTGATGAGTTCTTATTGTCGTGACCTGTAGGTAAGTGAGTAAAGTGGCGCAGGTGTCCACATCTTATATCACGACCTTGCACGAGGAGGGAACTCAGCCATAGCGTGGGTCGGTTGTTGTCACCTCTTTGCAGCACATGTCGTGGAGAACCTCGCCTCCTCACGGTTTACGGAGAGAACGAGATTCCCTTACGCCGCTTGCTTCCAGTCTTAATTCGTTCTGTGCGATCAATACTACGATCTCCGCACCGCCTGTAGATTTATGGTTTTCGCAATGTTCGAGCTTTAGTTGTCTTTCTGACGACGGTGAATCGCTTGGGTATTATTTGCAATAAGAGAGAGAGGTAAAACACTCAGAAGCAACATATAAATACGTGTGGTATGTTTCTGTACAGCAGAGATAAGGCAATGATTTAACCTGTTGTGTGAGGGAAGGTTGTGTCTCCACTTGGATGAGATACCCTTCGCGACCTGCTCGTCTCGTCGGGATGACGGGAGAGGTTGGGTGCGATGCGACATAGCATTTATTTGGTGGAGCAGGAGGGGAGTCTCACGTTTCTTCGGGTGCTGTCGTTTTGGGGTGATTGACCACCGCTCTCTGGTGCGAGTCACTTTGTGGATTTATTGCTTCACTCTACACTTTCATCGCTCGCTCGCTCCGCAGCACAGGCTTCTCTCTCGCTCCAGCAGTTGAGGTGAGCTGCGAGAGAGTGTTGTCCCGTGCAGGGCAAGCGTCCTTGCATCACCACATGATGAAGGATATTGAGGTGGAGGGAGGAGTTGTATCAGGTCGACCTCTTATTTCGCCACTACGTCAGGGCTTCCGGGCTCCCGGCCATGAGGTGAGAGGTCACTTAGCGGGGTGGTCGAGTCGCCTGGGCACTACGGCACGGTTGGCGGAGCGGCGGGCGTTCCGCTGCGGCGTGTGGTGGACAGCGAGCTCTGTGGCAAGAGGGAGGGAAGCGCGAGCAGAGCTCGCATCGCACGAATCATCTTGCAGCGAGATGAGGGACAGGTAACCTCGAGTCTGGCCGACTTGTATGGGATTGGAGAGAGAGGTCGCCATGGTGCCACGCGCGACACCGCGTCTGTATCTATCAAGTTGTAGTACGAGAAAGTCTCGCTAGCATCGTCGACGCGCGAAACGCGACTTCACGCTACGCACGAGTTCACTTACTCGCGCGCCACTCACTCACAGCCTCGCTCGCGCTGCAAAGCAGGGCTTCTATCTATTTCACTTGTGCTCACACTCGCACGCACGAAGTTGCGATCAGACGCCATCGTGTTCCATACGTGATATGAGTTGCCGTCTCTCCACCGTGCTGTGTGTTCGCGAGTTGGAGACAGCAGATGCCTCAGCACTCACACCCCCATGATCACTTGATCCGGGCGTACTCACCTCTACCTCCGTCTTCGTCTCTGTCTTGCGTGGCACGCGGAGAGATTGTGAGAGACGCGTACCCGGAAGCCTGTCTGGTAGAGGGCGAGAGTGAGTTACAACACAACTTATCGTGGTAGAAGCTCTCCTACGAGCATACAGACTTGAGATACGGTGTGAGACACTCGGTGCGCCTCTCGTCGGAGAGGGTTTCCTGTCTGCAGGCCGTCGGAACACCACCGCTCGGGAGAATTAGGGTGCTGCCAGATGTAGAGGGAAGGTTCTCGCACACACTGAGACGATATGGTACGGTTAGTGTGGGCTTTTTTGAGGGAAGGTCTGGGTGCGGACCACATGATGAGATAGGTGTGAGGTAACTGTGTAGGGAAAGGTTCAGTCCCACATGATGAGAATATGGGCGGTTAGGAGACCCCGGCACTTCCCGGATTTGTCAGTGTGTGAGGGTAATATCTGTCCACCGAAGAGTGAGAGGATGTTATTATCTGCGGCAGGACTTCTATCGCACGCGCCACGGGTGTATGGATCCTCCGAGCGGAGTGAATTGAGGATATTGCATTACTGATGGTGGAGTGAGAGGAGTAGGGCTCTCATTGGCTGGTCGGCACAGACTCGAAGAGGACGCATCAGTCTCGCGCGCTCTGGTGTACGGAACCGTGTGCAGTGAGGCGCTACACGCGTGGATGGGGAGAGGTGGCTCACCTTCTGGTGAGGTGTGTGAGAGGAGAGTCTCTGGTTGTTCAACACCCACACCTGACTCCCACTACTAAGAGTTTCAGGTGGGATGTAGTTGGGAGGGTCCACAATCGGGTTCGTAGTTCCAGAGCTTAGAGTGCCACCCGGATACGTTAGCCGCGGTGTGTGGGCACACGGGAGGGACGAGGGTCTGTGCGAGCGACAGAGATGCATGGACGACATGAGGGTTACGCCGGCAGCTGTTGATCGTTGAGGGAGATAGTAGGTTCATATACACCCGACGCGCATGCTTCAGCGAGTGGCCACGCTGAGTGGGTGGGTCCGAGGGCAAAGGTCCTGTCACCATCTTGCTGGGACGGAGACTCACGGTTACCCCCTCGTAGTGTGGCATAGGTGGGAGGGGGAGGAGAGGCTGTCCTGTTTGCACCTGACATATTTGTTAGGAGAGAGTATGGACCCTTTGGCTGTTCGGGTTGCACGCTGTACCTTCTCGCAGCGAGATGGCGCTGGTGGGTGGCATTATCGGATGGAGTGAGTGTGGAGTTATTTCTTATCCCGGTGTAGGACACGCCCAGGTCTGGTGGTACTCACACTCCACACACGGTGCGGTTTGCCCGGGACGTTCCATTGAGCACGCACTCTATATTCTAGGACAATGTCCGCACTACGTACGTCGTCGTGAGGAGAGGTGAAGCCGTCGGTCGACACAGCAATAGAGCGGAGAGAGTATAGGGGCCGTCCACGCGACACAACGAGAGGAGGAGCATCTCACCTCACATATCAACAGAGGGTAAATACGTTACAATACACTCGTCTGTTGTACAGACACACTTGGAGAGAGACAGCAGTTACAGTACGTAACACTCACAGTCCTCACATGCAGAGGTGGAGGGAGCCCGCCACACTTCACTTGCGCTGCGGAGAAAGACCGAGCCAACGCACGCAGTTATCTCGTCGTGCAGCTCGCTCGAGACGCTATAGAGAGATGCTCGAAACATATCACAACTATGTGCTAGACCGGCCGGATCGTCTTATTTCTATATGTGCGCGCTCGACTACTGATATCGACTTCGAGCACAGCTATTGCCAGGCACACGATATATTACTAGTCTCGATGACGACCGTGGCTTGGAGCAGCACAGGTGACGTGCGAGAGAGCCACGGGGTAAATATCTCATCATGTGTGGACAGGCTTGCAGGGCCACAACACTCTCGCCGGACAGCGAGAGTGAGAGGAGTGCGCGTTCTTTGGTGGTAGCAGAACCTTCCGTTCACACACAGGTAATATCCGAGCATCCTTGGCTCGCACAAGTCCTTCAAGACCGGGACATCACACAGGTGAGAGGAGCGAGAAGTGGGGTGACAAGACCGCGCCTAAGACGAGCGGAGGCGAGAGGCTCCTTGGCGACTCAGGATGGTGACATCGGATCCGTCTGACTCTCGCGTAAACGACAGGGCTAGAACGGAGGATCAGTCGCCTGCACATGACGATATGTTCCTCTTCGGAAGAGCAGCTTATTACTTATTCCAGGGGCATCACATCCTCCCGTCCACCGGGCACTAACTAAGAGCTTTGCGGGTGCCGCAGTGAGAGCGGTGACGCCTCACCCACACAAGAGAGTCGCTGCAGTCAGAGTCGGATGGACAAGGGCACGACGTGTCCACCTGCAGGAATAGACACGAGCGCTCAACTTTATTTTGCGAGTCCACCTCGTTGTTGGACACTTTGGCCGCAACACTCTGCGCCCTCCACAGCCAAAAACTCTTACACGGTAATATCGTGGAGTGCGGAATGTCGCCGCTCGACGAGAGCCGCGCCTGCGCCACACAGCAACGTATGTGCGTCTACAGTCATCCAGTCGCGGTGAGCGACGCGGAGAGAGTGCCACCTCAGAGGACTATACGAGGAGGAAGGTAGAGTGAGTGCGCCGATTCGTAAGTTCCCGGAGTGAGGTGTAGAAGGACGGGATGTGCGAGTGCGGAGCGAGCATCGAGGTGGAGGCATGGTCGATGCGTATGGTGGTGAGCGCAGATTATCTTCCGTGCGAGCGAGCGACACGGTATTATACTCGAGTCCGCTATCTATTTGTGTTATTCTATTGATTATTCTGTGCGCCGTGCGGAAACAAACGAGTGTGAGGAGTTATCTCTCTAAATGCGTGACGAACCTTCTCTTACTACACACACGCGTCACATCATCTCATCAAGTGGTGGACAGAACCTTCCGCTGCAAACACACCACAAGGTAATAATCTCAATGCAAGTGGTGACAGAACCTTCTCACACACAGGTAAATTCTCATCATGTGGTGACACAACCTTCCCTCACACACAAAGGTTCATCCCATCCATGTGGTGAGTTAACCTTCCACTCACACACAGGCTAGATGATCTGCAGCATGTGGTGACATATCTATCCTTCCGCTTCAATAGAGGGAGCCTCCGTGCGAGCCCAACTAGTTATATATATTCATGCAAGTAGGTTTGCCGAGGCAGTACAGTTCGCGCTCCACACAGAGGTCGGATACTCATCATCGTGGTGTACAGAAACCTTCCGCCGTCTGCGACGAGCGGACGAGCGCGCTATACTCGACCCTTGCGGCAGGGCGCCGCGCATGGTTAGGCAGAACGCATTTTCCTTGCGACGACTATGCTCATCTCGATCATCGAGATATGCATCTGAGCGAAGGAGACGCGTTGAGCTTCTAAAGAGCGCGACGCCTCACCACGAATAATCTGTGCTCGAGTCGAGGTGGCCGCGAGCGGTAGCAGAGCCGTATGCGTCGGCGCTCCACACCACACACAGGTAAAATCAATTCATCATTAGAGTGCACGTCCGACACACCCTTCCGTCGACACACAGGTAGATATGTGGGCTTCAGGTTACATGATGTTCACAGAAACATACATGATACTACATAGTGTGTTCGTGTTTATTTGGCAGGGCTGTTGGAATATATTCAAACCGATTAGAAGAGACACACAGTGAGTCCAAGAAAACAGGTGACTGACATGGACAAATTTCTCAGCTGGCACGAGCAACAAGTCATTTTTGATTGACGCTCGAGCAGGATCTGGGAAGAGGTAAATTAGTTCTTCTGTCAACGGTTTACGCGGCGCAGTCGGTTATGTCCCACTTCAGCGCTGTGTTCTAGGTAGGTAAGGGTGGAACACAACAACATTTGACTCTGGAGTCACGCTCCATCGGAGTGATGAGAGGTGACCGCGCGGATGACAGAATAAGAGCATCGAGATAGATTTGATTTATATCTCGCGCAGACCTTGTCTCGATCCAGGGTGGCGGCTAGCCGAGCTTTGTCCCAGTGAGTGTCACCACCATCTCAGCTCACCGCTTCGGCTAACACTGCGAGTGCGCGTCCGAGTGGGCCGTGCAGAGAGAGACTCTATCGCCACGATAATATCTCCTGTGAGTGCTGCGGTATCTCCATTGCGTTCCATCATACGAGCCTGCAAGCTCTTCAGAATCTGGAGAGTGTCTCGCAATCTCGCTCAACCACCTTCACGAGCACGACACAATCGAGACGTATCTTCTTTCTTACTTCGCCTCACGCTGGTGGAGCTCACCTACGAATTCTTCATGTCGACAATTTACAGTAGCAAACTCAATGAAGTGTATTAGTCTTCACGAGTCGTTAGTACATATTGAACGATCTCGACAGAGGTCAGACACATAAGACGTGAGCGGTTCTGCCAGATTGATAGTGCACGAGCTTGTAGAATTAGTATCTATGACAGCACGCAAACGCCTGGGCGACAGAGTATCTTCGACGACTACGTCGAGCGGAGCTTGTCGCGACGCGCTTGAGAGTACCAGTCGGGCTGGGCTCCTTGGCGAGCTGCCTCTGTTTTCTGAGTGGTCACAGACTAGCGCTCTCTGACCATATTTGATTGTCTAGGCAAGCATGGTACCGTATCAGCGCCGGTCCCGGGGAGTGACGGTTCTTTGTGGTCGGAGGCTCGCCGCTAATGGTCCCGTATCACACATATCTATATGTTTATCTAGCAGGTAATCATCTCTATAATGAGGCTTAAGTGCAAAATATGAACGTCCTATATGTGGTGATGGTACTCAGGTGACCATTTAAGGCCCTGTAAAGCCTTTCTTATGAAGGAGGGTATGGATGGCACTGCCAGTTTTCCGCATCGTGTTGGAGAAACCAATGGGTTATTGAGCTACCATAGCTAACAGCTACTAAAGAGTGTCGAGAGATGCGACGACAGCAAATAGGTATGAAATTTCTGACACAGAGCGAGGGCGCGCACATTTGCAACGTGGAAGATGCTTCCATGAGGAAAGGATGGTCAACTCATTGGTTGCGCTCACCACAAGCCGAAGACACTCACAAGAGGGAATTACCCATTCTACGCGAGAGACAATGTCATATGATGATGCTCAGGAAGCGATGTTGATCGTGGACCGCTGCTGGTAAGAATTAAGAAATAAAGCACGACGATTTTTTCGTCCGTGGACTGTTGCAGAATAACCTCCCCGACGGTCAGTGAATTGTTTTTGTAAAATTATAAAGCGAGGCTTTATATGTGACGAAGCAACAATGTCAAGCACCGCGAGTGGCGTTATTCCGAGAGCCGGAGCAGCGAGACAGTTTATTTTTATTTCCACTTCCTACTGGTATATTGCACTGGCTAAAAGCGGAGGATGATGGGTGGCGTGTTCCTGCTGTTTTAAGAAACGAAATATGAGGTTCAAGTAGGCAATGGACGTCGAGTCTGAGTTGCTCGCATCTCTATCCCGTGAAATCTATATCTCTTATTTCGAGTGGGTGGGCGTGCGATGGATATATGTCCATGGCGATCAATAGTAGAACTCTGTTCGGTTTCTAGTATCTGTGAGGGTTTTTGAATCAGCTCATGCATATCCGTTCTTTGTAGAGAGAAGTGAAAGTAGTTTACATGTCAATAGTGGTTTATATTACACAAAGTATAAGATCATCTAAAGAGACAGTAATATAGTGGACAGTGGTATATCGACTGGTCTGGCGAGAGTGTCAGATGCCACGGTGTTCTTCATAAATTGTGTCAAGATATTGAGAATTTGTACGACGCTGCCTCACATCTGTCGTCGTGACGCCGGATATCACGAGAGGAAGATCGCAGCGGATATCTCTGAGTGTTGTCTAGTTCTTAGTTGGACGATCGAGCCTACGATTCCTAGAGGGAGGTATGTTGAGGAGTCGAGAGGTCCGTTGCAGACGTCGGCGGCCGACGGCGTTGTCGCCATCTCGCGAAAGGGCACTATTGGCACTGATTTCCTCGGCAGGGCCGACCAAGAGTGTTAAAGGGGTAGTGGCTATAGCACAATGAAAGAGAATCTTTGTCAGAATTGTTAAGTGTTGCTAAGAGACGCCATGTATTTATGACGGATGGCGAAGATCTCGGGTTGCGCCTGACGAGAAAGGTGTATCTGGAATGGTAATTTATTAGGGTGGTGCTGTTCTTTGATAGCCGGGAGGCGGAAAAAGTGAAGGTCGCATTTGTATATAACGGGAGCTGCGGTATTCGGAGGACTCACCTGTGAGGTAGATAAGTGTCTGCTATATAAGAGTCCAGAATCATTAATTAGGTTGATATTAGTAGTGGTTCTAATAAGCCATAGGGTAGAGACGGGAGATGATCCTTGTTCAGTTACTGACTGAGGTATGATATTTATTAACTATGTTACGAGCACTTCATGCAACGGAAGTGGCTTTGAGTTGTGGGGATGCTGAAGAACGGCCAGGCCTGGGAGACTAGGGAGACAGCTATGTTCCGAATATTAAATGTAAGATATCGGTAGAGCGACTGGTGTAGGTAGTTCCGTCAGGCGTTTATCACTCACAGGCGTCTGTAGTACTCTTCGTGGATAGCACGGACGTGAGGAGTTTAGTTATTGGGATTGATGAGCCAGGAGTACGGGTTCTGGTGCGAGGGACGCGCGAATAAGATTCGGATATGAGAACTGAGCGTGGGTGTGGTTGAATATAGCGAGCGTTATATGTGCGAGATCGAGCCTATCGGATCAGTGGGTGGAGGTAAAGTTCGCGAGTGAGCTGAGATAGGAAAGCATCGGGTATTCAGTGACTATGGTAATCGTTGGCATAGCTGCACTCGGTAGTAGCTCAGGTAGGTCAAGGCATCGATTTTGGGCAATAATACTGCGAGGTCCCGAGCTTCTTACGATGGCCTCCCACATTTCTGGGTTCAATTTACTCCGAGAACATTTTAATGAAAAATACAATGTTTTTTGTATTCAAATTTCATATTTCCCATCGAATGTTTCAACGTGTATAATTATTGATATATATCGATACGTTTTATTATATTTAGGGATCCAGTATGAGTCGTGGCTCTTGTTTGAGAACATCGTTCTTGCCCGGTGTGTTGGGCCACCTTACGATGGGAAGTTCTGTCTTCATTAAGATCGGTAGCCTGAGTTGCTGAGAACACATTGGTGACCAACTTTATCCGGTTCAGGATCCATGATGGATATCATATTAGTTATGGATGAACATTCTGTTATTAGGTTGTGAGGAGAAGTGGTTCGATGATGTGTGCTTATCCATCAGATGGTACACCGTGAGCGATTTTGCGTGCGGGGTCTGCGGTGGGGCGGTATCTTAAGCTGCGTGATTGTCGACTCTGTGCAGCTGGGGTATTCGTCTTGTCACCGGGTTGGAAGTGTTGATTATTGAGGTTAAAGAGACGATGTAACAAAACGCTGAATCAATAGCACAGTGGGCGCTCGATCTGGGCCGCAAGTCTGTACGATTATGACACGAGCTTCAGTTTCAAATTACACTAGTTGTGCCTGGGTTGTTTGTGTGTCAATTACAAGTGAGGTGGGGCATATTGTTGTTAAGATTGCTGCAATATTACTAGTCTACTGAGAAATCATACATGCGGACAATTAATTAGTAAGTTGATGTGTGGACGAACTATTTATGTGAAAAGTTATAGTTTTGAAACCAGTTTACATTTGCTCATGTTCCGTCACCTGATTGCATGAACCCAATTTCCTCGGCTCCACTAATGGGGCCTACTTGTAGACATATTTTGGGGTCGGAAACAAATTGCAGCTTTCAATTACTGTAACACCACAACTAGGGTGTTATTTGCTTTGCGTAGAAAATTTTACACTCACGACCATCTGATGTGATATTTTCTGCATGCGGAGGAATTCAGGAGGCGCCTGCTATTGTACACCACGTTCTATTTTATGTTTAATCTCAGAAGTGTAAAATTGGTCCCGCGATAATTCTCATAACCCTACATGAAGGAAGGCAAATCAATTTTTGAGAAAATTGTCCCATCGATATTAAGATGATCAAAAGTGCACATACCAACCTAATTTGTTAGCTTCAGAGTGAACCCCCTCTGAATCAAAATTATATAACCCCCCACCCTCTCTCTGATGAGGGATGTGTGTGATAGGTGGTTTTACACCACTCGAGTCCGTCCGCGTCCTTATGAGGTCCATCTGAACAAATATTTTTCGTGCACTTTTCTGTCTGAAACTGCAGTATCGCAGCCACTTGATATTTAGCTATATCAGGTTTTTTTATGCTTTCTTTCCATAATATCAGGAGACATGATAAAGCCTATGGTTTACCCCTTGTTTGTCAGAATGGTAACTAATTCTATGCATTTAGGCTATACTAGTGAAGTATAAAATATTTGGAGTATCTCGAATAATTTTGTTAATCATTCTGAATTTTTTCAACAGGTGACCAGATTCTTATGCTGACTCACTGCAACAGTCAACCTGCCTGGGAATTAAGCCTGGTTCTAACCAGGTCATGTTAGATTAGCACTAGACCCGGACGTAGTCGTCGAACTGGAACTTGCCTACGAGGGAAACATCCTCAATGACGTAGTGATGGGGGATTCCGCACTGGTGAGGACAACTGGAAGTGGTGTTCTAGCTCCCAATCTTCCCCTACCTTAAACTTGCGTATAGTGGAAATTGAATCAGAGAAGGCATTAAAGCTGTCATCGAATGCCAATTTGTCATTGCTTTCACTAACATTCATATGCGAGAAGTGTCGACAGAAAGTCAGTCGTGGAAACGTTCATGGTGTTAACCATTTTTTGCCTGTGGATGGATCATCGTGCAGTCACCACATGGTTATCACTTTTCTTAAATGCCCGCTGCCCAGAGGGGTGACGAACACTTATATGTGTTACCCAGCTGTTCCCGTCATTCTGTCATTCCAACATCGATCAATTTGGTTTCCGTTCATTGTATACTCTGCAACGGTTGCACAACAATTATGACTCTAATATTTAGTATACTGGATAATGTCACGGGAATCATGCAGTCCAAGTTCGAAGCTTGGCGCATGCCGAGTGATTCATATTGCACAGAGTTTGAGCGCCCCCTTGAGAACAATGAGCAATTTGCGTTTTCACGTTTATATAACTCTGCAAACGGTATGCAACCATATTCGAACTCAAATCTTTGGTATAACATTGGATACAGTTCACGGGCAGAGATGCAGGGATCAAGTTCGAAGTTGTCATAGGGTCCGATGATCTTGACAGCGAGTTAGCCCGCTCCTTGAACTTAGAAAAAATCCGAGAAATGTTTTGTGTTCGTTCCATTATCTCTGGCAAAACGGTTGCACAATTTGACATTCCAATTTGGTATATGTAGATATGAGTACAAGAATGCTGTGCGAGGTTATAATGTTCGAACGGTCGCTGTGTCATGCAGGTCGCGGAGTGATGTTTGACAGAGTTCAAGCCCTGAACTTGGAACGTAGAAAAACGAAGAATTCAGATAGAGTGTATGATGTTTGAGTTTTCCGTGTACGATTATCTCTGCAGAAGCGTTGTTGCACAACATTCGAAATAAAGATTTGGTAATATAGATACGCGCACACAGTTCTCATGGCGGATCACCCTTACGAATTTCTTTCTTATTAGACTTCAACTGTAGGGGGCATTCGTGTCGCTGCGACACACAATCTAGTTCATTCATTGTTTCAGGGCTGTAACCATTAAAGTTTATATACACCAATATCTATAAGATGTGTTGTGAACACTAAATGCCCCCATCTTCACAATCGAACCCAGTGGAAAGGTGCTTGTCATAAGGATTATACATGGAATTTGAAAGTCTAACACTTACCCATATCAAAAGTTATGGCTATTAAAATGTTGAAAGTATGTCACAATAACTTTTGGTACCAGAATGAAAATGGCCTTGCATAAGAAAGTAACGATGTTGAAATATAAATAAATTTACTCTTGTTATCAAAAGTTTTTAAAAAGTAGGTCAAATTTGTAAATGTCAAGGTTCAGAGAGGTCAAAAATTCCATGTAACCAGTGAAAACGCACATCTCCTGCCATTCCAGAGAAGTTATGACCAAGTGTCAAAGTTTTTGAAAGTAGATCAAAGTATGGCAGGTCCAAAATTTTGGTAACCCACACGCGGAAATGGCTCATCATAGGAACATGCACAGTGAAATATCATAGCCCTAGTCAACTGGGTGGCCAAGGGTTAACCTTGGTTGAATGTTCAGACAAACGGACGAAAACATAAGTTCCCTCCACTCGTCAATCAGCGGGGGCATTAGTTTTGCATTGATGGGACGAATGTCCGAGGCTATTGTCATTTGAACCCAGTTGTCGGCCGTCCACTTTAATATGAAAAAACTTTTAACCTGGGCTCATATCTTTTGAAACCAAGGGGGACAGAGCTTTTGGATATGCACATAACGATGCCTCATGAAAACTGAGAAACTTGTTTTTCGAGTAAAACCAAGACTTTAGACCCTAAGTGACTTTGACTACATTTATCAAAAGATCTTTAACTTTAAAACTGGTTATAAATCTTTTGAACTAAAGGGAATAGGGCTGTTGTTATTTCACTGTATAGATGCGTCAAGATGAGATCTTTAATTTTTGTACTAATACTTTATGACCTTGGAGCTTTGAACCCACTTTATCAAAACTCTGTACTGTTGTGCTATATCATTGAACTAAAGGGGATTAGAGTGGTGTGTTTAAATATTTCACTATATAACACTGCCTCATCAATCAGACCTTTGTTTTGGATAACACCTAACGCTCTTTTGACTTTGGGACGGGTGACGCTATGAGTTCCGTTTGGGTCGAACCAAGGATGAGAAGGCCATCTGGTGATTTAGCACATTTACAATGTCGTCGTGATAGAACCATATGATTG
>CAJDSM010059201.1:0-10760 GCA_903981925.1 Ostrea lurida | reverse complement strand
GTGAATTTTGGGCTGTAGAGCATTATATTTTTAACCTAGATTCACCATGTCATACAAATGAACTGTCCATGAGTTAAAGATGTTTCCTATTGAATTTGGGTTCAAAAGGTCAAGCTCTCTCGATATAGAGGTAGCATATGGTTTCCATTCAAATTCTTGAACAGTTAACAATTACCCTTCAGGAGATTGGGGTAAGCGGGGGGTAATCCTTATCTATTGTTTCTTCTTTGTCTAGCGATATTCAAAAGTTTTTATCTGGGTTTTCTTGACGGCAACAAAAATGCTAACAGTACTCGCTTTTCCGTAACGTCATGCGAGCAACTTCTTTGGATTTTTATCGACTCCTTTCGCTCTGCGACCTGAAAAAGGTCCGCGTCATCGAGAACTGGTCGGGTAGACAGACTTATGTCGGATCGGTTTATTAGGGTCATATATTGAGTGCTGCTGGGATGTGAGAGGTTTGAAGTGATACGGAGCGCGAGAGACGATAGCTTGTGCGACGATGACTCAGGATAGATAGATGTCATGGACATAACGGGAGATAACCTCAAAACTCTTATAAAGCGGATTTCCCGGTTCACACGAGAGCAATATATGCGTCAAAATTTAACTCGTGAAAATGAGGTAACATCCTGAGTTAAGCATCCGACGTGCTCCGTGACCCATTTTAACAGTTTTAAATCTGAACAATAACTTTTAGAATATATCGGAATATATTGGAAGTGTTTAATCAGAATTAGTTGGATTGATGGTTAAAATATATAGATCTACTAAATTTGGTTATGATATGACGTTTAATAAAGTAGTTATGACAAAAGTCTACGTATTTTTTGAACGGCCCTCGTATATTCTTAAGTTGCAGAATTCATTCAAAAGTCTCTATAGGAGAAGAAAGGCCTTTAACTCGACATTCAGATATATCGACGATGTTTTATTTATTAATACTGTTCACTTTCATTCATATATCGATTCAATATGCCCCAGTGACCTCGAAATAGAAGACAACACAAAGTCTTCCTCGTCTGCTTCGTACTTGGATATTTTATTGAACATAGACATTAACGGCACACTGACAAACACAACTTTAAATGACAAACAGGGTAATTTCAGCTTCTCCACCGTCAACTTCTTATATTTATGTAGCAACATTCTATCATCATTTGATTCGATATGCAAGAGCTTGTTCTGCGTATAATCAGTTTTTAAACTTGAGGCAGCCTACTGACAAACAAGATGATGTTGCAGGGCTTTCAACAGTCATGTTTAAAGTCAGCATTTTGTAAATAACGATCTGTTTTGACAATATAACTTGCCATTGAGTCATATGCTGTTGACGTAGTTCATACCAATTTTATGCCATTCTTTATACACTGGTTTTGATTACGGATTTCTTCATTTACCTGATCAAGATACAGAGCTCAAAGCGGATGTGATCGGTTGATAGGGGAAGCTTACTCCTCCTAAGCACTTGATTCCGCCTGTGGTATATCCAGGGGTCCGTGTTTGCCCAAGTCTTAATTTTATGAGATTGATCACTGTTCGTTATCTTCACCTTTTCATGAAGTAACTCATTGGTTAAATGCACTTCGGAGAGCATCCATCAGTATTCAGAGAATATTTTAGGAGCTAATTAGGGTAGAATGTTTACGTATATATGAAAGGTTACTTTACGAATCATAAAATAAGAAAAGAAATAATTGATAAATGCCTAGGTGGTTTGCATTACGAAGAATATATGAATTATGGAGATATGTGGTCGAAGCATTGAGCTCGAACCTCACATACTTATTGTGTAGCCTAACAAAGATTGTCGTTTGAGTTGGAATGTTCAATTCCTTGTGTATTTAGTTAAATTGTGGATTTTAACAAAATATGAGTATGTATTTAAAAAGTGTTTTCATTTCAATGGAATACAAAACTCTAGTAGAGAAACCGTTTCTATAAATACCATTTAGACAATAAAATGTTATCTTTGTGACCCGGTTTATTTGGTGATGAAGGAAACTAGCATTGCAGAAAAAATTCATAATGCTAGTTTCCTTCATCACCCAATAAACCAACAAAGAAAGCATTTTTATATTTTCATGCATTTTCTAAACATATAAACTAGATATAAGTACTAAAATATCATAATGTTGATAATTTCGTTACTTTAAACAGAACTTGGAATCGCTCCATATTTGGTATTGGCCATGCGGACAGGTGACACTACAAAACCGGATCCAACTAGTTTGCAACAAACACGCATTTATTAGATGGAAATATAAGAGAAAATATTCAGTGAATATAAATATATCATTATAATAGAATAAGACGTACATGTATATATTTTCATGTTTTTGGACAATCTTCCATACAACGTACTGAATTTATTTCAAACATGTATTTGTGATAATGATATCGATATCTGATATCGATTACTACACAATCTTTGAAAAGGAAGAGGTTTCTGTTACATGATTTTGTCTGCATGCAGAATAACAGAAGTCAGTATATGATGCCTACATTTACTTGATTGAAATATCTCTGCATGCTGTTCCTCAGGTTCACGCTCCTTCTATGCATTTAACCGATTGTTCTTTTTAATAAGGTAGCTCCATCATCACGTGACTTATCAGTACTAGTAATAATCGTTGAAAGTGGAAACATTGTATTAATATTCACGTAGAATATAGATGATTTGTCAGATTAATAACCAAAGAACATGTTCACGTTGCCACTTTTTTTTTTTTTTTTTTTTTTTTTTTTTTACAAATGACTTGTCAACATCATGAAATCACACATTTCCATTAAACATAAAAATAATAGATAAAACCTCGTTAAAATGACAAACTTTTAATGTCAACAGTTTAAAAAAGAACCTAAACTATAAATATGTATAGATTAAATGTAGATGTGGAGAAAATAATTGTGTCATAGATATTATATAGTACAGTAGAGGAAATACCAACATAGGAGTTATTGCCCTTGACATTTTTATTGATTATCTCTGAAAAATATAAACTGTTTCACTATCGATCGCTTCCCAAGATTTTTTTTTTATCCAGTGAAAAAAAAATCTAAAGAAAGGTATTTTACTTTCATGTGCTTAGTGTAATTTGATTAGATACAGGTTTTTTGCGGAATTTCATTTTTTAAAAAAACCAAAACAAAACCTTAACTTGTATGCGAGCGGATCGAACACTCCTAAATTGATCATGTATCAGTGAAATGACTCTTAACATGCATTTTGTGACACGGCACTTGTCTGCTCTTATCAGCAGAGAGTAACCAATAATCTATGCTATAGATCTGTTTTAGAATCCAATGCTTTCTTGGCTAAAATATAGAGGTGTTAGTTTAAGTTCGATGGGTGCATCCCCAATATCATGGACAAACATTTTGTGTTCAGGTATTAAAGAATCTTAAAATAAAGGAAATAGGAGGGGTTTCCCCCCTGATTTCCAGCTGTTTTCTACATAACATATTGAAACCAATTTATTCTTTAACCACTCGATTGTCTAAAATTGAAGTCGTTGATGTTCACAAATAGCAAAAGATGTTCATCGTACTCCAAAATGAAAGAACAGTCACAAATATAAACAAAATCTACGAACTAAAGTTACTAAACTTGCTACATATCTACTTAGCTTCATAATTATAAGACATTACGTTTATATCGATAATGACTTTTGTTTATGCGTTGATTTATACCTAGGACATGGGATTTAATATAAACATGTGTATGTGGCCTGCTTTTAATTTTATTAAAAATTCATGCGAAAGAATTTTGTGTCGTGGGAACGAAATTAATTTTGTGCGAACGAATTTTATTTCGTGCGAACGAATTTTATTTCATGGAAACAAATTTTAAAACCCCACACAAACTTTTACCTGTCTTAAAACACCTATTGTGTAATGGAATTCAGTATAGATACATATATATAGCGGCTAAGCCTGCTTTTAATTTCAAAAGGAACGAATGTGTATGTCGTGCGAACGAATTTTAGTTCGTGGGAACGAATTGCGGGTGTGACCGGTCAGCAGAGGATGCTTACTCCTCCATAGCACCTGATCCTACCTTCGCTTTGTCGGAGGTCCGTGTTGCCAAACACTCGATTTTGTATATGTTCTATGGATTATGATTACGTTTAACACGATGTTACCTTCGCCTATTTGTATTTCATGGAAACGATTTTTTATTTCGTGCGAACATTTCTTTTACCTGTCCTAAAACAGCCACCGTACTATGGAGATTAGATTAATAATGTAAGTGTAAAATTGACCGACAACTTTAGGATGGAAGTGTTTCAGAGCTTTTCAAAGATATATTATAGCTGAAACCAACCCAGATTTTTCTTGTGAGCATAATCCAAATATTACTGTCGTTGAAAAATCAGTATTGTTTAAAAGTCAGTATGATTTAGGCATTGTAATTAGTTCTGACTGCTTGATGAAAATGGTGATTGATACAGTTTCGATTATATACACAATGTTTTGAAAGCCTAAATGATTTTTATAGAATAAAGGAATTCATCAAAAGACAACTTCATTTACAAAACAATACAAGATCTGTAAATCCAAACATTTGCCTATTATTATACCCCCCGCAAACAAGTTTGGGGGGGGGTATATAGGAATCACTCGTCCGTCTGTCTGTGCAGATTCGTGTCCGGGCCATAACTTCTTTGTTCTTTGAGGTAGGCATACCATATTTGGCATATTGGTGTATCACTATGAGACGATGTGTCACTATATCTGAATGACCTCTGTATGACTTTGACCTCTAGATCAAATATATCAGTTTTTTAACATGAATTCGTGTCCGGGCCATAACTTCTTTGTTCTTTGCCATAGGCATCCTGTATTTGGCACATGGATGCATCATGCGACGATGTGTCATGTTCACTGTTTGTCTGTCTGTCTGCCCGTCTGCGTGTGTTAATTCGTGTCTATGCCATAACTTCTTTGTTCTTTGACGTATGCATACCATATCTAGCATATGGGTGTATCAATATGAGAGGATGTATTGCATACATTCATGACCTACATTTGACCATATGACCTTGACTTTTGACCTCAATGTCAAAGGTAGAAGTTTTCTAGCATGAATTATATTTGGCATATTAGTGTATCACCATGAAAGGATGTATCACTTACATCCATGACCTCTGTATAACCTTGACCTTGATCTCAAGCTCAAACATAGCTTTTTTTAACATGGATTTGTGGCCGGGCTATATCTTCTTTGTTCAAGCTTCAGTGACTCAAGTGAGCGTAAAGATTTGTGAGTAGCGGGGGGTATCCTTTGTGAGATTTACTCACAGTATTTCTAGTTCCATCTACTATATCAATATATTTCAAAACAAAAATGGTTGTAAGAATTGATAAAGCACTATAGTCACGTAAATGAAATGCACATTAAAATGGGAAGAAACAGAAGGAGATCACAACACCTCAGGAATCTAAATTGCGGTGGATGCAGTTTCAAGTCTTACACAGAATATTTCAATGTAATTATTATTTACATCAAGTGTTAATTCCCCAATCTGCACATTTTGCAAGTGAGACTTTGAAACTGTTGATCACATATTAGTAGAATGTCCTTTTGTTAAGCAGATTTGGTATGGAATTGACGTATGGCTTTAAGACATATATTAGCTTTGATAAACAAGCAGTTCTTTGTGGAAATTTTGCTGATAGATAATAAAATGCAAAAGGTGGTACATTTAATCATTTTTACAAGTATAATAAAGCAATACATATATACTAGTAAATTTTCAAGAATACTTGTAAGTAAATTAAGAATAGAAGCATTCATAAAAAGTATCATTGAAAGAGCTTTTGTTGCTGAAAAATTGCAGGTATAGGGAGATCGAAAGATCTACGATAAAATATCACCATACATAATCTTTTTTAAGTCAACTTATTCACAATTTTGAGTAATATGCCAAGATACACCTCTCTCTCTCTCTCTCTCTCTCTCTCTCTCTCTCTCTCTCTCTCTCTCTCTCTCTCTCTCTCTCTCTCTCTCTCTCTCTCTCTCTCTCCATAGTATTGCTTAATATACCATATACTAGTACCATGCTTTTCACATAAAAATATTATGTTTATTGTTTATTTTGTGATTCTAAATTAATTCATATGTCATGTAAATACCAGTGTAAATGTCAAATTAAAATTCCATCTCTTTGAAACTTGAAAACTACGCAAAATAGTCATTTTAGGCGAAGAAAGAGGTAATTATGCTTAAAAGATTAAAAGCTTTAGTAATCAACAGATCAACGTAATCTATGTATATATAAAATGACAAATTCGCCGGAGAAGGTTCAGCAACATATGTTAGATACTGCATTCTATATAATCATTACGAAATAAATGAATCATTTTATTAAAGATGTTAATCATTATAGGTTGTTGACGACTGAATATTGGAAGACATGCTAGCCCGAGGTCTCTGCATGTGTGGTAAAATGATCGAACTTGGGAGACAGAAGGCGGACATTTTTTTCAATATTCATTTAGTAACTGTTTTATTACAAATAAGTTCTTCAAATTATATGCATTTTTAATTGTAGAGTTACACATTCGTTTATGTGTCTCTCTGAATCACTATATGACCAACGCTATGCTACATTCTTTTCTCAAGAATTAAAGCAATAGCATGTCTGTTTACTTCACAAAAAAATTACGATTACGCGACTACGAAAACTTATGGCATGAAGGTTAAGGCCATTTTCAAAGTTTTTTTGTGACCTCAGGTATACATGAAATTTCAAATTTTTGAAGAGAAAAATAGCAAAGAGCATAATCGTAATAATTATATATATCCCGACGAATAAAGGACACCACAGAATCTGACATATCTGCTTCATATTTGGATATTTTACTTTTCCAAAGTTATTAACATTACTATGGGGAGATCCCATCGTTCGTAGTAAACGTTTCTTGTATCGTCGTATTTAAATGAAGGTCGTTGTAGTACATTTTAAGTTTTTCTCCCGCTTGCCGGAAAGGAATCAGCAATGTATTGTCATGAAATTATCTCCCTTGCAAATAAATGAAAATATTGTTAATTTTCACTTCACGTGTTTTCCATTAATTACTGTTGAAAGGAATGAAAGATTTATCGAGGAGATTCTAGAGTAGATACAGGTCCTGTAACAGATTTGCAAACAAAACAATATTTGATAATTGTTAACGAACTATGGTTCGCTTCACTGTATCTAATTTTCTTCATATTATATTAAAATTGATATGATTTACTTTTCGTTATAGAATTAGAAATGGACTTTTTTCCACACAAAGATTCAGGCTTCTTAGGCCTGGAGACCAAATGCAGAAAATACGCTTTTGAAAACGTCGACTTTACATTATAAATGTAAATTGGCGAAGTTAATATTGTGTTAAACGTAATCATAAATTCATAATCCTCCAAAAACATATATACAAAGTTGAGTGTATGGCAACACAGACCTCCGACAAAAGCGAAGGCAGGATCAGGTGCCGTGGAGGAGTAAGCATCCTCTGCTGACCGGTCCCGCCATTTGTCGAAATCAAGTTATCAGGATTACACATCGTTAAATCTAGTAGGAAAATGACAGTCTAACAAATTACTTATTACTATGTCATTTAGTACAATTTCGTACTTCCGGTGAACGTCATACATTAGAGGCGCCTTTCCCAAGAATGCCGGGAAGACCCAAGAAGTTGTGATTGCTTTTAAATTCTATAAACGCAATTATTACATGTATTGATGGTCCATTTTGTTTATGCGGGGAAATTGAAGGTGGTTATCATTACTTTTCTTTCTTTTTCTTGTAGAAATTATTATAATACTCGAAACAATATTTTTAATAGCCTATTCATGCTTGATTTAATCAATGTAGATCTATACAAATCTGTTATTATCGGGTAATGCCAGTCTACCTTTACCAACAAATTTTATTCTTTTTGCTGCTGTCCATAAATGTATAGATGAAACTTATAGATTTAAGTAATTGATTTGTCATTTAACATAATGACGTATGTATTTCAATAACGTTTTGTTTCACCATCCACTCTTTATTTGCTTGGCACTATATAATTGTTGTATTAAGAACTTGTAAGTTGTGAAAAATTGTTTAGAGTGTCTTTTTGACTTGGCCGATAAAATATGTTCAAAGCAAACAAAATATTTTACAAGTTTTCAGCAGTCTTTATTACTAAATGCAAAATACTGTAACTTTTCAAATTATGTCACAGCTAAACCCGTCATAGCTCTCAAACGAAGTAAGCGATCATTGGGTCCTGGCAATTGAATCTCATGGGCAGTGGAAGGAGTCAAAAACAAACAATCCTTTAGACGTGGTCATCGCTAAAACCGGCTGTCGTCTCTCTTCGCTCTCTCTCTCTCTGCTCTCTTCTCTCTCTCTCTCTCTCTCTGTTCTCTTCCTCCGTCTCTTCCTCTCTCTCTCACTCTCTCTCTCTCGTCTCTCTCTCTCTTCTCCTCTCTGCTTCTTCTCTTCTCTAACCTCCTCTCTGTCTCTCTCTTTCATCATTCATCTTTTTTCTTCTTTCTCTCTCTGATACATGTATATAGTTAAATCTGCAATAGCACTCCCTTCCCAATTTATAGTCTATTCGTATACTAAATTTCCATATATAAAGCCATGTTTTTTTCAGTGGCAGATTTAGAGGGGGGCCCAAGCTCCCCCTTTTGGTGTCCAAACTTAATTTTTTTTTATAGCTAAATTAACCTATAAAAGTAACTTTAAAAGCTTTGACTTAATCCCAGACCTTAAGCTTATTGGCTCCTTTTTCGACAAACTCTGGATCCGCCACTGCTTCAGTGCATGACTAGCTACATGTACTTAAAATGATACCTACATTCGCGCATATGTACTGGAATTTAATGAAAATTTTATGTATGTGTGTAAAAAAAAAAGTACTTTGTATTTTAACTGCATTAATCTCCAGTACCCATGCATCTACATCAATGTGTACTACTTTTTCTATAAAAGATTATTTGTAAAGCGGGAAAGCGTTTTTGAAACGCTTATTCCTTCATGTTCAACAAAGTGCTGAAACACTTGGTCGTTACACAATTAACCAAACCTGTCGTTAACTCGTGATATTGTATAAGAGGGTGTGGCAAGCCATAGAATTGAAGTTTGCAACATATTTTCATCCATTTCCAGCGTCATCGCTGATCAGAATATGGCATCGTGCATCGTTTCACGGTTTTTAGTTACATCGAAAGAAGGTATCGCTGGCAAATCTGATATCAAATTCCTGTTCATCATAATTATAGAATGTCTTCTGCTGGTGTAGAATCGAAACATGATAACCTTATTCTATGCATCAATTCCACTGAATTCACTGTGTGTTACAGAAAGCAGTACAACGATAGTTGTAATCAATAACTGTAAGGGTATTTAGATCAACACGAATTAACTTGTGTGGTGCATCATTGTAATGGGTATTTTCGTGATAGAGGGGTCTAGTTACAGAAATTTGACTGTTATAATTTAGTCAAGTTTCCGGAGATTGAACTGATGTTGCCTATTTGCAAAACTATATAATCCGCGTAGGCGGATTGTATATGTTTGCAATAGGCAACAATTGGCTCAATCTCCGGTAAACTTGAAAGTTATAACAGTCATTTCTTATAAATTAAATTTCCGACTATTTTGAAGGTCATAAACTTGATTTTCGAAGCTCTGAATAACAAAATAAATGTCAAAGTTCATGTCGTAGGATGTTAGCTTCAACTGACGTCACAATAAGGAATCTATCATTTGTTTCAATCGGAACATCACACGGCCTCTCCGGAAAAAAGCCGAGTGAGTCGCTCGATTGCATTTGGTCTGTGACGTATAGAGTTGTGACGTACGAAGTTCAGTTTATACAGGTATAGAACGCAGAAAATTAGGTTTACACGGATATAGACCTGAAAAATCTGTAATCAGAACAGATAGGGAGATGCCGTGTGCAAAATTTAATTATTAAGGAATGGTCGGCGTGTGTCCTTTATTTTTATTTCTAGGTCGTTTTTTTTTTTAAGTTCGCAGTCATGTACTTGTATAATGAAAATCTGTGAAACCCCTCTCTACACGATCAGCCTTTACAGGTTACCAGACGACATATACAGAGACTACATACTGAAGTGGGTCTGTTCTTGTTACAGTGGCATACTGTGGTATGCCACCATTTTTCTTTTTAAAAAGTCATTCAATCTAGAATAAATTTGGTGTGTAATGAATACGAACACTTGCGTGAGGGTAGTATCATTTTTTTTAATTAGATTTTTTTTTTCTTTTTTTCCCCAAGAACAGTTCTTCCTGAAAACTTATGTAACCATATATAATTGAGAATTTTTCCGTACGATATGACGTTAAGTTTTATACCTACTGGACAGTTTTCACTGTAATATACATGTACAACCCTAGATCTACCAAAAGATCTGTATCACTCGTGGTCTTTGTTTTTTCTTTACAAATTTGAAAATTCTTTGAAATTCAAAGACGTATACTGGTCATTCAATACAAGACAAATAAGCGTAATTTAAACATCAATTGTCGAAGTAACTACATGCACTTGTACCACTTTCTGTTTCAGTACGCTTATACGGGTATTTTCATTCGTATATCCTGATACGGAATTGCGAATTTATTTGCACTGCCCTAAAGTTTCATATTAATTGGTGCAAGTCCTTTTGAGTTATCGCGCGAGAACTATTTCTGACTTTTCCATGAAAAAGTTCCATATTAATCAGAAATTCTCCAAAATTGAAAGGGAGC
>CAJDSM010059199.1:1190-13670 GCA_903981925.1 Ostrea lurida | reverse complement strand
TTTTTTTTTTCTGTTTTTTATTTTTTTTTATACGATATGTATTATTTTATATGATTATTATTGTATTGTATGATATTATACGATATATATAATAAATTACTTAATGATTATACAATTATTGAATTCTGATGAGGTTGACCTCTTGATTATCAACCCGGGGAATGTTGATATTCACCGAGGCCACGGCCGAGGTGAAGGATCACATTCCAACGGCCGGTGATAAAATCAAGAGTCAACCGATTTTCAAAATTCAATAATTGTTTTATTAAATTATTCCAAAATTCCATAATAAAGGCATAATTAACAAAAAGTGCGTTCAGTAGAAAATATCAACAATTTTATTTAACCAAAACCAGATTCGCGAATGATATACGTGCCTGCGTCAATCGTTAGCCATGTCTCAGAGATATCAAAGTATTTTTTTTTTTTTTTTATTTTTTTTTTTACAGCTCTCCGTTATTAATTTGTTCTTCGGCCTCGGAATTAAATCGTTCGTTAGCTCCTTAAAGGCTTCATTCCAGGGTTTTTCTTTCAAAGAAGTTCTGAACGTCTAATGGCGGTTTCCGTTGCTCTCCTAGTATTTTTTCGATAATTTTTTATCCATAATCTTCCTAATTCATCATCCATGTATCATCGCAATCGCCTTACGTTCTTGTGCGTCCCCCATAGTTAAACGTCGATTCAGCGCTTGTTTTCCCTTACTTCTATTTTTAAGTCCACGCCTGTTATGTCGTTCGATTTTAAGCTCCACGCCGAATTTGTCATTTATTTTTAGTTTCCACGCCGGATTTGTCAGTATTGTTAACCTCGAGGTTCTTATTAATAGGACTTTGAGTTTTATCAACATTCGACGCCTGTAGTTTCATCCAATCAAATTCTTGGATTTTGAAGTATTTAATAATACATAATATCATATTATAAATATCAATTGATATCATATATGATTTATAAATATATCTATTATATCCTATATTAAATAGATAATCAAATTGTATTGTATTATAATATGCAAATATAGATGTTACATTATGTACATTATGATAAATTTTTAGAGTATTGTGTAATGGATGAAGGTGGAAAATGTCTTTCAAATGCATCTGTTTCATCTCACATGCATAGTAAAACATATAATAATTGGTCATTTAATTTTTATCTTCTCTTGGAATTTGAAGTCATCACAATTTTTATTTTATAAATGTATTTCATCTTCTGAAATAATTCATATAAAATATTTTCGGATTTTTCAGAACTGAAATAAAAACTTTCCCATTCTATGTATTTTCATTTTCAAAATTACGCTTTTAATACTTTTCATCCGTAAAATGTGTGTAATTCTTACGACATTCTAAGATGTATTTTAAGTTTAACTTAGGTTAGGACGAATCTGAAGACATCTTTGATTTATAATTTATATTGTCCTAGGATATTCCCAAAGACTGCTAAGATTTGTCCAATGACGACCAATCCAGATACTTTCGTAAACCAGAACTCCCTGGTCTTATCGCTGCATGTATCCAGGCATCCTATGGTGTGCTCAACTCTTATGAATTACTGTTAGAATGTGTTGTTGTGTTGTGTGTGTGTGTGTGTGTGTGTGTGTGAGTTAACATGTGTGTGTCTGTGTGTTGTGTGTGTGGTGTGTGTCATGTGTTGTGTGTAGTGTACTGTTGTGTGTGTGTGTGCTGTGGTGTGATGGTGTGTGTGTGTTTGCGTGCATGGCGTGCGTGCTGGAAACCGAATACGCAAGAAAGGATTAGAGCTATTTCCTGAGGAAGATAGTCCTTAACTTTTGAAATAAATTTGTACTTTTACCACTGCAATAATTATCAATCCGTATTTCCAAGCTAGTACATTGCCAACTGGCTGTGGAACCCAACTGTGGCTGTGGAGACCCGCCTTTGAACGCTCAGTTCATTCCAAAAGTCGCCACGTGAATGGTCGAATGCAAAAATATATGCAGTAATTTTGATGGAAAAAATCCGTACAGAACCAGTGTCAAAAATAAAATTGAAACAATGTTTTCGCCAATAGCTCTAAAAGTTTTAGATCTGATTCAAAATTCAAACTTCTGGAATGTTTGTTACATATCAAAAGTGAGAGAGCAACTCTTGAGGTTTTTTTTAAAAAATCAGCCCAGGGCCGCCGATAGGTCTCGTGTTCACCTTAATGGACGAATCCAAGTCACTATTTCATAACTCTTTGCTCGAAAACATTTTTTTAATCACGTAACATATTGAACAAAATTTGTTATTTACCACATTTATCTTACCGATCCAGATATAGACCCGCGGGTCTCATGCTCATTTGTATTTGTATGATTTATGGCGCTGTAAGTACTCTTTACTCGGAAACATTCAACTAATAATTTTAGAACATTTGCTTTACTGAAATAGTTTATGGTTAAAACATGTATATTTTTTAATTTATATGACAACTTTATTGTGCAGTTTTGTTTTAACCAAGTGCTATATTTGAAAATTTCGACATTATAGCCAGAATTTTGAGGTGAAAATTCAGTTTCATGTACAAAAAGTTGAGGAAGTGCATTAGACGCTTGTAGCATAAAATCTATTTGTTGATGGACCGAAATATTTCATATATACTTTTGCCAAACATGAAGTGAATGCTCACATTTTATATGAAAGATTCGCCAAAAGAACCAACCAAAAACATAAATAATAATCATAAAAATGAAAAGGGAAGGGGGGGGGGGAGTAAAATCATTATTTTTGTTTCTCCACGTCAATGAAATACCGAAGTACAAAGATGTGCGAAGAGTTGCAAATGGATGTTCCCAAAAATTAAGTGAGAAATAAATCATAACCATGTGAATTAAATCAATGCAATTTATTAACCGCGAAAAAAATTGGATTGTTCATGTCCGAATGTAGCACTAACGCCCAGTGTTTCATTCACTTAGAAATAATCGTGCTGGAAACAAGCATTATTCCATTACTCTCTAATAGACTGAAAATCAAATGTCTCTTATTTCTTATATTTGCACATGTCCAGTTGGCGATTCGGTTAGAATAGTTCCTCAGTACCCCTTGATTTAAGAGGCGACTAAAATGCTAAATGGACAGCTAGTCTGCTAAACCGATGCCCGTGTCCGCAGCAGGTGCTGACACGATAAAGATCCCTGACTCAAAGGGCCATAAAAGTTGCCGAGTATAAATTGAATAGGCCTAAATTTTGCAGCCTTAACCGGCGATGGTGACCTATCCATTGGTCGGCCACCCCCCCTTTATTCACTTTCTCCTACAATAATATCGTCGTGACAAAACGATAGGCAGGGAGGGCTGGTCTTTAATCAGATCTGAGTGAAAAAATCTCAAGTGGATGTAAAACCAATAATTCAATCAAACCCTAATGTGATAAATAAACATCAGATGGAATACATGTATAAAACGATATGCATATGCAATTCATGTAAATAGTATAATACATTTATAGGATAGAAGGTAAAACTATATAATTAATTTCTTTTGATCCTTAGCTCTGACGGTTCAATTTCAAGTTTGAATGCAATTATTTTTGTATAATCAATCTGCTTGGTAATGGCGGACACGCCCTCTTGACAACTAGCACAATTTCAAGAAATAAATTTAAGCAAGGGAATTATTAGATTATTAATTCCGTAATTATATATAAGCGGTGGGGGGTGGGTGTGGGGGGGAGGGGGGGTGGGGGGTTTTTTTTTGGGGTTTGTGTGGGTTTGGGGTGGAGGTTGGTGTAAAGACTCCAATTTTGGGGCATATTATACACTAAATGCGGATTATAAAGCGTTAAACTGACGCCCAAACCAGTTTATTATTACTCGTATAATATGCCCCCCAAATTAGAGTCATTCCTTAAAATAAACATCTTTTCATACGTCTCCATTGGTTACGGCAATTTTTGCGATCTTTCTGCTGGCAAGTTGAAACTGTCGTTTCTTTAATATTGGTCAATTTTATAAAATGTGGACTTTGCTTAGAATGCCATGGATTCCCCAAATAGTTCGAATAAACATTCTTATGAAAACAAATACCCATCGATTAACGAAGCACGAGTTTAAAAAAAGTATCGTTTGTAATATTTTGCCCTGGAATCGATAGAAAATTCAAATTTCCTTGGACAGCTACAAATGGATCTGATTGTTGTTCTGTCTGTCTGTCTAAGGAGCATGGAACGTTTTGAGCTAAATTTATATTTTAATTTTTAATGTTTAAAAATGCTTAACTTGTTTACATGGCATAGAATCGGTAAGTGCTGTATTCTCACTTGTACCTCCACAAATGACGTTCAAATTTTTGCTGACCATTAGAAATATACGATATAACCAATTAAGCTTGTAAAGCATTAAAAAATGCTGTATAAAAAATATTGCTCAAAACGTTGCGATGTTCCTTTAATATCATTTTGCTCAAATTATCTGCTAACGTCAATCTTAAAAGTAATTCTAAAAATATTTCTTTTTGAATTAAAGCCAATTGACTAGCATGAACGAAAAACTGTTCTGCTCACGGAGCGAAACGAATCACCTTTTAGGTGTAGTAGATCTAGCACGCGTCAAAGGCGGTATATCATAATCGTTTGAATTTTAAAAGTACAATACTGAAAAAATTTAGGTCTCTCTTTACCTTTAATTAACACGTGCAGTAACATATGTAAAAGATTTTGAATTTCGCGACCGTTTCAAGTACAAATGCCGGATACTATAGGAAATTTCTAGTGAGTATATATTTACATATGTGTGTGCGAAAAAGATCTTGCTGCAATATCTGTACCGTTTAATTAATAATAATATTTCATTAAAACAGAAATAAAATCAAACTGAAAATGAACTTTAAGTAAAACTACAAAATCAAAAGCATGAAGAACAAATAATAGTAATGGAAATAATAATCTAATGGATACATGTAGTCACATGCAAGCGCAAAAAAAAGTTTGTTAATATGTAATGTATTTCTCCCATCTTTTAACGTTGTTTTGTCAAGGCTCAAAAATACAGATCATAGTATGTGTTAAATTCCCAAACATTACAAAAGAAACATTTCCACAAATTAATGCAATATCCATTGTATTTAGATAAATCTAATTGAAGATAACATCTCTAACACATTACACTGGAAAGTGTAACAGATTAAAGACTTAGAGGATTCTGATTTTAATTAGATTGTATCAGAGCGATCGAATAATCCAAATAAATCTTAAAATAATACCCAACAGACTTACCATACCATTAGAATTTTGAACTGACCCTTCGATCCAGCGTAATCAACAAATATTGACTAAATTTTACATTTATAAATTTGTTTGCCGAAATTATTTTGTACAAAGAACAATTAATCAGGGAAAAGAAAACATTTATTTGAAGAAATTCACTAGTAAACTTATTGTAACCGAAGATGAAGTACGAGACTAATATTTTTGATTTACGGCTTTTTGTCAGATTAAATCACACATTTTCAAATGTACCATACGACACAAAGCAAGTGCAAATAGAGTAACTATCATTGAATCACCAGTTTAATGGCTAGTGAAATTCTCAATGACTTTTTCTTCAAGAATCTTTACTCATTCATAATGTATGGAAGCTCAGTGTGTAACATCTCGCTAAATCAAAATATGTTTAATTTGATTGTTAATTAAAAGTACTTTCTTAGCGTTGATATTGACATTGTTAATGTTTTCCAGTGGTTCTTATTTATTCCTCAAGCCTTGCCCATTGTTATGTTGCCAGTGGTTCTTATTTTACTCCTTTCAGCCTCGCCTATCGTTATATTCCAGTGTTCTTATTTTACTCCTCAGCCTCGCCCATTGTTGTGTTTCCCAGGTTCGTATTTTACACCTCAGCCTTCCCCATTGTTTATGTTTCGCAATGTTTTTCATTATTCTCGTCGGCAACTAGTTGCTCGGAGGGATTATGCGCTGTCATGCAGTTGGTTGTGTATAGTTGTGTGAGCGCATGGTGCTCCGTCCTCCCTTTCGCCCTACGCTCTTGCACGACATGTTTACAAGTAGCTCATATATTATAATTGCTGGCTGCGTTTCAAGATCGTAGGGCTATGCCTTGGCCGCTACGGCTAGAAATCTAGTTCTTGAACGCACTGTGGCCTGAGTTCGATTCACAACTAATAGTAACTCGACGATACCATAGTACGATCGAACTGTCTTTGTAAAAAACGAAAGAGGTGTCACTGCGCATGTCTGGTCTAACCACACAGCTACCTAACATGTACGTTTACAAAATGTTGAACTTTATAACCAGACATGCGCACTGAAGTCCGGAACAAGTCACACATGCGCAATTGATGGTTTCGGAAGTTTACTATGAACACTACTATGGTTGATGATCGAACGAAGACCTAGTATAGATTAACGCTTTTATTTGGGCTTACGTCAAGCTACCTGGCATGTTGTTCAAAATCGTGAGCGCTATCGAGCACTACCTAGCCGCTTACGAATCTTTGAACGCAGCCCAGGTCAGTGGAGAAATTTGTGACGTCTCACAAATCAAATTACTAGTAGTGGTCGATCAAACATACTGAGATCCTGTTTAGGCAGCCTAGTTCTCCAATGGAAAAGTCGGATAGGTAAGTTTCATGTTTTACCTGCAGCCATCACATGATTGGTCTTCTTGTAATATCGATTTGACGTTTCAATGATTTAAATTATAAACGTTCCAGTTAATTGAACAATGCATTCATTCAATCCTTGCAGAAATATCGTGTTTCATTTTTTTTAAAATGTGAGAAGTAGTCCTGTATATACCAGCTCACACACCGGCGCCCTTAGTCTGTATATAACCGAGCTCAACCCGGCGGCCCTGTGTCTGTAATATACCAGCTCACATCCCGGCGCCCTGTAGTCTGTGATAAGCTACGACCGCGGCGCCCTGTAGTCGTAATACCAGCTCACAACCGCGCCTGTCAGTCTGTATATATACAGCTACACATCCCGGCCGCCCTGTAGTCTGTAGAATAACAGCTCAACGACCCGCCGCCCTGTAGTCTGTTTATATCCAGCTCACAACCCGGCGCCCTGTAGTCTGTATATACCAGCTCACTCGCGCGCCCTGTAGGTCTTGTAGATACCAGTTTAACAACTCGGCACCCTGTAGTAAGTAGATAACAGCTCACAACTCGGCACCCTATAGTCAACTATGTATAAATTGAATGTACAGATGTATAGAGCTTTTTGTTCTCCCTTCGCAACTAGTTGCGGAGGGGATATAGCATCGCGTCCGTGCGGATGTCTGTGTCCGTGTGTGTGTGTCCGGAACCTTGTGAACAAAATATAAGCAAGGACATTCATCAAAGAATAATCAAACCTTCCACAAATATTGCCCATGGAGAGAGGATGAACCCTATTGATTTTCAAGGTCAAGAATCAAAGTTCAAGGTCACTATTGACTTAAATTGTTGTGAACAAGACAGTGGACACATCATTCATCAGAGAATCATCAAACCTTCCACAAATGTTGCCCATGGAGAGAGGTTGAATACTATTGATTTTCAAGGTCAAGAATCAAAGTTCAAGGTCACTATTGACTTAAATTGTTGTGAACAAGACAGTGGACACATCATTCATCAGAGAATATCAAACTTCCATAAGTGTTGACATGGAAAGAGGATGAACCTATTGATTTTCAAGGTCAAAGGTCAAGGTCACTTTTGACTATTGCCGAAAATCCTTGATAAATAGAGATAGAAGAAACAGCATTTATCAGAGAATCATCAAACCTTCCACCAATGTTCCCCATAGAGATGGATGGGATGCTCTCTATTGATTTTCAAGGTCAAATGCTATTGACTGCCTGCAATATCTTGTGAACAAGATAGAAGTCACAGTATTCTTCAGGAGAATCATCAAATCTTTCACAAATGTTGCCAATGGAGAGGGTAAACCCTATTAATTTTCAAGTCAAAGATCACATTGACTATTGTTTAAAAATCATTGTCTTGTGTTGCGAGGGATGCTACGCTTGCGTTTGCCTGTTGTAAATTTATTTTTCAAATTGTAGGATTTCCTACAGAGTGCGGTATCTTATTGTAATTTTGAGCACTCTTGGTATTCTACAATGCTATTTCCCGTAGAATATGCTATCGGAGATGTACGTGTTTACTTGTCGAGGTTATCCGCACAGGTAAATCAGAAACACGTGGCGTGAAGTGAAGCCGTAGCACAGCTTCATCCCTTATATAACCCTGCAGATCCTGGCATTATAACAAATAGAATATCCAATAATACCTTGTTTGCGATTAAAATTACACTAAGTCATATGTTGACTGATTTGTTTCATACCTTTTTTTTAGACTAATCATTTTCGTTGAGTTTTACCGTTAAAATTCGGTATACTGCATACCCGAAAAAATACAAGATTCATTTCTTATGTCCTTTAAATTGTTGGACTGGATATGTGACTGCAATTTGGCTTGCAGATTGAGATTTACTCAAAGCTGAATCAATTATACAATGTTTAAAATTGTAACGGACAGTATAAAGGGAACTTATACTGCCTCGTTAAAGAGCTAGCTTTTCTGGCGATGTGGTAGAGTTTCTGTCTTGATCACGCAAGTTAAGCAACCGCGAGCGTGGTCAGCACCTGGATGGGTGACCGCTACACGTTACAAAATATTTGAAGTCGCTGCATGTTCAAACCAAAATAAATTGTTTCTTGTTGTATAATCTATCCATTTGCAGAATTATTATCTAGAAGCCCCAAAATGAATTGCTTCTATATATTTACACACTGTCACTTGGGGAGTACTTGTTGTAAAAACTTCGTTTGAAGTTATGAATTCATAATATTTGTTGAATAATGAATATAATGAAACGCATTGATAACAGTTATTCATATTTTATTATACATATCTCTGAAACTCTTTATTCAGAACTTTTCAAACATAATTGATAAATTCAATTCTTGAAACACACTAACACTTCCCCTTTAATTTCCATGCTCACTTTGAAACACAATCACAAACAGCTCGCCGCTAATGAAAAGGTAACAATTCTCAAATCTAAAATATATGAAAAGGGTGGGGTTCTGCGATGTCAGCGGCACGTCCCTGCCCATAAATTATGAAAGTGCCCCCCCCCCCCCCCGCATCCGAGAAGTTTTCGGAGCTCAGCAATGTTTCATAAACGAGCAAGTAAAAAAAGGAATGTTATGGATCAAGAATGAAAAATGCTGAGTGCTGTATGCTCCTTGTATTCGCGGATGAAAAAGATTTCCCGTAGAGTAATGTATTAATAAGAATAATTTTGATGCACCATTAATTAATGAACTGTTGAAACAGAATATGGCCACATAATGTGCCTTTGTTTAGAAGAAAAAAATAAAGACTCGGAACTCTACATGTTTATAATTAATGCACTTCAGAATGCGCTGGCTGACTCTCTCATTTCAAAGTCAGCTGATACGTTGCTGGGAGTGATATTGTTCAAAACGAATTTTTAATTACGCATCAATTAATCGTCAACGCAGAAACCCGATGTATTGCAGAAGCGGGTAGATCGTTGAAAGTTGATGGTTTTTATTTTACACAATCTAGAGCTATGTAAAAGATAAAAATCAAAAGAAACACCAAAATGATGCGGTTCTTTTATTTGCTAACTATTCTTTTCTGTGCCAACATTGCGGAATGCGGTAAGTTTGTTAAACTTTATATATTTTTTAATTGAATTACGGGGGGGGGGGTATTTTATTTTATTATTATTTTTTTTGGTGTAGTATTATTTGGGGTTTTTTGGGGGGTGGGGTGGGTCTTTTCTTTTTGAAAAAAAAAATCCTCTCCGTCAAATAAGACAGTGGTTTTCCTTGCATAATATTTGATTTTATTGTGTCAGTTTTATTGTACCATGTTTAACTTCGCAATGTTTTGAGGTCTGCATCGTATCATATGTAATCTATGAAAATATCCGTAGAGTTACCAGATAAATTACACCCTTGTCCGTAAATTATCGGAATATTACTTTATGTAAACCTGGCTATACATTGTATATTTCTTTACACCAGGTAGCTATATGTTACTGACCGCGATAACATTCGTAGAATATCTATGAATTTAACCGTTATCTTAGATCTCGAAATGTCTCGTATAAACGTAGATCGGCGATCGCAAAGAGCATGATTTACGAGTCGACTGATCAACAATGAACATTCGAACACGTATTTCAGCAGTTAGGCAAAGAGAGCAATACTGAAGAAGAAGGTTGTAGATTTTACCAAACTGGAGGTGAATTTAATTATTATTCTGGAAATGTAAAACATTGGGCAAATTACGCAGTTGTTTTTTTTTTAAATATAGAATATTGGTCTGTCCTCATACAATACAATAATTCGCGAGAATACATTTAGAAATAACTTATATTTCGCGAATAGATCCAGGAGTACCTCCGCTCCTTCATTTATGATCGTAATGTCACTACATGTGTAGGTCTTTGTATGTACCGTTATTGAAGTGTTTATTTCGCGAGTGGTGATTTTAGCTCAATTCCACGATAAATTCCTCTCGTAATTTAAAAATTTACAGTGTGTCAGCAACACCTTGAGGTCGATTAGTATATATGTATTTTATATGGGGGGGGAGGGGGTGCGAATTATGTTACTTAAAAAATAAATTTCAGTTATAAGAATACAAGAGGGTATGAGATGCCACGTTTCACGCCAGCATATGTCATGAAGAGCGAGAGTACATCGTGAAACGCGAAAGTACATGTTCATCGTGACACGCGAAAGCACATCGTGAAACGCGAATGCATAACGTGAAACACGAAAGCACACCGTGACACGCGAAAGCACATCGTGAAACGCAAGAACACATCATAAAACGCGAAAGCACATCATGAAACGCGATTTCAAGCACACCGTGAAACGCGGAAGCAGATTATGAAAGACCAACAGCACATCGTGAAAAATATACTGACGTGAATCGTCACATCCCATATTCTCAAGCATCCTCAAAATTGACTTTTTTTATATTTACATTCCACTTTTATTTTTGTCAGAATACCCAGATGTTAAAATGAACTGACTATAATTATCAATATCCATACACGCATTGCTCATAACTGAGCACACTCATGAAGAAATGGTTGTCATTTCAATTCGTAAGGCTACTGGCATCAAGGAGATTATATGAGAAAAATTACAAATCCAAGCCTACGTAAAGAACAACGCAAGATATACAGATCGTTCACTGGTGTTTCGTTAACCATGATATTAAAAAGTTTCTAGCAATCGCAACTTCTCGGGCCTTTCCGACAGAGCTCGGAAAAACACTGTGGTTTTCCGAGCTCTGCCGGAAAGGCCCGAGAAGTTGCGAGTTCTCTTGAACGTTTGCGAAAAAATCCTAATATGAATGACCGATGAGCACAAATTCTGATATATTTTCTTGGATGGGTCGAGAAAAAGTATGTAGTATTAAATGTATTTATGTAGCACAACATCATTAATTTATGTGCTAACCTTTCACGATTAGTTTTCAATATATCACCGGAAAAGTCCGCGGACTTTTAGAAATCATTTTGTGAGTTTATACTTATATAGAATAACTAAATCAGTATCAGCTCTCAAAATCAACCCAAGATAGATAGAGCGGAGATAGATCTATAGAAGTGATCAATGAATGGCTCGAAATTCAAGCCTTAATTCAGACTAGTTTACGGATATTATTTCAAATATCGATAAACTAGTATTCGCAATAATTCGAGTTTCAATCATACGTAATGAGAATTGAGCTTTTATACGCCCACCGTAAACGATTCTTATTCATGTGATAATGTTGCACTTTTAGTATACTATGCCAAAAAGAGATTAGTCCGAGAGGCATAATAAACTCGAAATATAACAATAAATTATCATGCTAAACAAAATCATTATGCTGACTGTTGCTCTTAACCCACCCCGCTTTTTCCATTTACTTTTTAATCGAGCAAACGGCGGTGGGTTTGATACTGTAAACGTATCATATTTTTGATTTTACAACATTTGACGCGGATTTGATTTAGCAGTTTTATCGGATATTCACCCCCTCATTTTGTCCTTCATATTAACGAACACTAATTAATCTATTAACTCACACGATGAATACAAAAGAAAAAAAAATGGGTAAAACGCGGACCCTTGGACACACCAGAGGTGGGATTAGGTGCCTAGGAGGAGTAAGCATCCTCTGTCGACCGGTCATACCCGTCTTGAGCCTATATCTTAAATGAAGTAATCTGCATTAAAATCAGTTTGTAAAGAACGGTCTAACAATGGATATGAAAACTTCTAGATAGCATTAGTCTCGTGCAACCAGACGCTCGGATATCTCCGTAAACCGTTCGTTGAAGATTTGCGTAGACAACCGAGTGTCTGGTTGAACGAGACTAAGATAGCATTTGACCCATTGCAGGTTGTATTGGTAATCAAGATCTTTATAACGACCATATAATTTGCGAAATGCTGACTTTAAAAGAGACTGTATCTCTATCATCAACGCATTC